>RJWT010045343.1:0-11636 GCA_004365215.1 Cuniculus paca
GGGAACATGCCCAGTACCACAGGCTTGGATGAGATCACCTAGGACACAGCATGGAGAGAGAAGGGATGTCCCAGGCCTGAGCCCCAGAAGCCATCTCCACTTGCTGGGGCATCAGTCACTTTTACCTAGGTTTATTTTAGCTGGTTTACAGGTCAAGACTAGTAGAGTGGAGGGCTTGGGTTAGCTCCTTGGAGCTGTTGTAACAATTTACTAAAACGAGTGTCTTCAAACTACAGGAATTTATTCTCTTATAGAACTAGAGGCCACAAGGCCATGATCAAGGAATCTGCAGGGCCACACCTTCCAGGAGCTCTAGGGAACTCTTTGTTTGTGTTTCCTAGTTTTGGGGCTCCAGGATTCAAGTGGACCCCAAGAGAAGAGTCAGGGGAGAAAGCTCTGCAGAGAGTGGCTCTGGTCTGGCTGGGCTGGCTGGGAGTGGACGGTGGGGGTGGGGGTAGGAGGATAGGGGAAGCTGGGTTTCCTCTTTCTGGAAGGAATACACCACCAAATCCTTCCCTAACACCTGGGAGAGCCACACACCTTCTTTAACCAAGGTGCCAAATGCTAATCCTGGTCTGGGCCTGGATAAGCTGCTGTTTAAATAGTCAGAGATTAGTTTTCAAATTGACAAATAAAGCCCATCTGGAGTGCTTGGAGCTATCCCCTCCAGGGCCTGGCTGAGCAAACCCAGTTTAATTAGCCCTGGTGCTCAGCCTGTTCATGCGTGCGTGCATGTGTATGTGTGTGTGTGTGTGTGTGTGTGTGTGTGTGCGCGTGTGTAGGGAGCTGGGGGTTGGGGGAGGGGTGCTAGGCTTCCTTCTGCTAGCTGCTGGCCTCTCCAAGGTACTGGACTAGCCCCTGTCTGTCTGTCTGCCCCAGCCCAAAGGACAGAAGTGTGCGTGGGGGGACCTCACTCTCCTTTCTCCCAGGAAGGGTAGCCCTGAGCCTTGAGCCCCCTCTCCCAGCTCCATGTTGCTGTTGCTTCTTCATAATGCACTGAGGTCCCTTCAAAGCCCCATGGTTTTACTTGTCACTCGTTCATTCAGTCATTTATTCATTCGTCAAATAATTATTGAGCATAACTGTTAGCTGGGCCTGGCTTCAGGCAAAAAAGGCCCTGTACTCTGGAGCTTGTAGGTCTAGGAGTGGGATATGGGTCAAATAATCATCCAAACAGATATTTAATTGTAGACTGCAGAGTTTTCTAGGAGAAAATGTGCAGTGTTCGTTGGGGTGTGTGTGTGTGTATTTGATGATGGTGTCAGAGGTCAAGGGCACAGTGGTCAGAGGGAGTTGCTCAGGTCAGACAGAATGAGTGTGAGTGTTTGTGCTTGCAGGTGTGTGTGTACATGTACATGCAGGTGGCGCATTCCAAGCAGAGGGAACACTATAGAGGGGACAGATTACCTGTGCACCCAGAGGGAGTGAGAGTATCTGGGGATCTGGTGGGTTTCCTAGGCCTCCAGCCCATCTCAGTCTTGAATCCCAAAGCAGGGAGAGCCCTTCCAGGCTGGAGGCAGCTCTGATCAGATTTACCTTTTAAAGAGATCTGTCTGCCATAGGGTGGATACTAAACCTCTCTCTGCCAGGGACCTGGTCCCAAGTCACTCCCCCTCCAGTATCTCCCTGTCCTTACCTCAGTTCCTGCCCTGTCCCCAAACCTAGGGCTCTCCTTGTACCTGGCCTGTCTTCTCAGTGTCAACTTTTGTGCTAAATAAATGTGTGCAGGAGAAATGATTGAGCAATTGAGTGAATGGCGCCTTGGCTCCTGCCATGTGTGTGCGAGCGCGCGCGCGCGCGCGTGTGTGTGTGCATGCACTTCCATGATGGATAAAGCCAGTCCTGACTGAGCTTGGGGCCTCAGATTTGCCCACGCCTTCCTCCCTACTTTCATGGATCCTGCAGACATCTGTCATCTTCTCAGCCCCTGGAGCAAGTGTTGCCCTGGCAAACATTTAACAACCGGCTCTCCAGAGAGGAAAAGCCTGATTTGTATGTTTGCTGACTTGGTAAACATGCCCATGAGGCCGATTAGAAGTTTCATACTTGACATCATAGTACACTGTTGTGTGGGATGTGCACCCCCATTGCAGGGAAGCTGTAGAAACCCTCTCCACCCACCGCTACCTAAAAGTCTCCACGGTGAGCAGGACTGGGACCCACGATCTGGTCATGTTTGGCCTTAGGGTAATACTGCTGGTTCAGAGCAGCCACTGAGTGTCATGGTTAGAACTGGGCTCTGGAGAAGGACTGCTGGGGCTTGTATCCTGGCTCCACTGCTAACTAGCTACATGCCCATGAGCAGGTTATGTCGCACCCCTGTCCTTAGTGTCCTATCTGAGATACAGATGGAAATGGTAATAATAGCTCCTCCCTGGAAGAGTGGACAGATTGAATCAGATGTCTGATTTGTAAAGCACTTAGGTGTCTGGCTTACTACAAGCATCTCATAAACCCTAGTGGTGCCTTCAACATTGATTCATCCTTTCTATCCATCCTTCATGCCCAGTGCAGCCCCCATTGGTCTCTGGGCACCTTTTCCCAGTCCCCTGTCATCCCCTGAGACTAAGCAGCATTCTCTTTCTCCTTCTTTGGTCTTTACAAGGGACTCTCTTAAACTCTTGGACACTCTCTTGTCTGGGACCCATACCTACCACCAGTGGCTGTCACAATCCTAACCCTGCTGCACACATCTGGGGTCCCTGACCTGGCTTTTGTGAGGAGGGTCTTGGGAATTGAGAAACTGCTAAAATTCCAGTAACTCGATGTCTGCCAGGGAAACATGGGCTTTTCATCAAGTTGCAATTCAGAAATTTTTAGTTTGGAGCAGCTTACAGATGTTCTATTTAAAGAGGTAGGTGCCCTGTAAAAGCACTGAAGAATTCCAGAGATGCTCAAGGAGACAAACAGGAAGCAAAGAAAACGCAGGAGGAATCAGCTAATAAGAGCGACTTCAGGGTCTCAGTTGATCTTTGCTCCATATTCATTGATTTTATTCTCTTCAAGCAATCATAGAGAGAGGGGACTTGGGTATTTTCAAAAAGGGTTAAATGGGAGATAAACCATAAAATAGGTGAAATTATATCCGTTCATTTCAATTTTTTCTTCTACGTACCTGGAAAAGACAAACTCTATGGGGGTGGCCTGCTGTCTGAGTAACAGACAGAGTACTCGAGTATTCATGAAGGTGTAGAGGGGAGTGGAAGGAACCATGGAGGTGGTGGTGGTGGGGACCACTGCCACCCATGGGCCCCAAGGAGTAGTTTCTGGGGTGCAATGGGGTGGGTTGACTCACCCAGAGGCATTCATGCTGTGGCAGTCATCCTTGATATCCTGCAATGGGACATGGGGTTGGTGTGACAGGTGGATGCAGGGCTGGTCACCTTCTGGGCTGCCTCATCCTCAAAATTCTCATCCATTCTTCTCCCGGTGGAACTGCAAGTCCTGGGAAGGTGACTGGGTCTCCCCAGGAGGATGTCACACATGCATCTCTGCAAATGTGCCCAAGGATCTCATCAGGCTTGGCCTGGATGTGCACCTGCCTACAGCCCAGTCATTCTGCTATCCTTCAGGTCACAGACGGGAGTTATCCAATGAGCTGGGAAGGTGGCAGTTGGCACAACAGAGGCATGGCCAGGCTGGTGGGGAGCAAGGCCCCCTGATGGGTTTGCTTTCTGCCTGGTGATTACCCATTACCTCCCGTCGGTGCCTGATAAACCGTTATCATGGAATTATCCGCTGCAGGCTCCAGCATCACTGTGAAATCCATTACTGTCCGTCAAGCCCTGTGGCTAATGGGAAAAACCCGGCAGCTGCCCAGTGCGTTAGGCGGGGCTCAGACAGATCCCTTATCTGTCTATTACTTCAGCAATCACACCTCGTAATGGAATCTGGGATGGGAAATGACAAGCGGTCCCAGGATACGTCATTCTGATGGGCAGCTGGTAGGTGGGGTTACTTGGCTGGCTCTAGAGGGTCAAATGGGCCAGGGAGGTGACCCAATGAGTCAGTGCCAGTGCCAGCCCCACCAGCTCCTAGAAGCCCTTTGCTTATGGTCCATGGGCAGATTCTCAATATAGAGCCACAAATGTGTTAGTGGTTGGAAGGATAAAGGGATGGATAAATAGATGGATAGATAGATAGGTCAATGAATGGACAGATGGGTAGATGAATGAATAGATAGGTGGACAGATGGATAGATAGATGGATGGATGGGTGGGTGGATGGGTGGATAGATGAATGGATACATGGATGGATGGATGGAAGGAATCTTAACCCATATCCCAACACTCAGGGTCTGTGCCTCACTGTGTTCCTACAAGTCTCCTCTCCCTACACTAAGGGTCTCCCCTGTCCAGACACAAGGATCAGTTGCTGCCTCAGCCTGATTAATTGTAGGTGCTGGAATCAGACACAGCTGTGCTTGAATCCCAGCTCTATGGCATGCCGGACTCGGGCAACTCTCCTAAGCTCCCTCTGCCTCTGTGAAGTGGGCAGTAGTAGAATACTAGCTGATACTCTGCTGTGCTGGGTAACCAGAGAGTCTCCTTCATCTTGTTCCTTTCTGCTGGTGACACACAGTGGTGACAGTAGCACACCTTGACTGAGTGCATTGGCTTGGGATCTAGCCTGGACATGGGTCCTGCCTCAAACATGCTGCAGCTTGACCATGGACCAAGTGCTTCTTTCCCCTGTGCCTCCCATAATTCATCTGTGGAATGAGTCAATGGTAAGTACTTTGTCATGTAGCAAGGGGGATCCATGAGATGCTATTCTTTTTTTGTTTTCTTTTCTTTTCTTTTTTTGGGGGTTGGGTACTGGGCATCCAACTCAGGATCTTGAGCTTGCTAGGCAGGCACTGTGCCCCTGAGCTATATCCCTGTCCCCACAGTTGCTTTTCGGATTCCATTGCTAGTCCTCTCCCTTCGCTCAGTCAACTCCAGCCACACTGGGATCCTGGTTATTCCCTAAAGTTGTCAGGCTCACTCCCACCTCAAGACCTTGGAATTTTCAGTTTCTTTGACTCAGAATGCTCTTCTCCAGATGTTCACACTTGGCTCCGTCAGCCACACAAGTCCATGAAGATCTTCCACACAGGTCACCCTCTCTGCAAGGCCTTTCCCAGCCATGGCCTAAGGTGATAACTTCTTCCCTTTGCACTCCCCAATCCTGCCTCCCTGTTTGCCCCTGTCCCCAGCACTCATCATGTATATTTTTATATAATCCTTGTCTTCCTCCCTTTCTCTGGAATGGAAGCTCCCTGAGGGTGAGAGATTATCTCCTTGGTTTACTGCTGTGTCCCCAGCAATGCCTGGTTCATAGTAGGTGCTCACTGTCCCTAACAACCAGTGGTTAATGGTGGGTGCTCACTAAATATAGAGAAGAATGAATGAATGCATGCATGAATGAATGATGAATGCAAACAGAACACATAGGGAGGTATTAGAAATGCCAGTTTCTCAGTGACTTCTTTGATCACATTTCTTCCAAATTTAACATTACATTTCTTGCTTCCCTATCCTTTGTCCTGGCTATTGCTTCTCTCTCCTCTGGGGTTCCTCACTGCCACCTCTGTTTCTTCTCCTTACTTCCTAGGGTCCATCTTACACACAACAGAGTGGATATTAAAAAATTGGAATCAAGGCCTATTTTTCTTCTTTGCATGACAGCCTCTGGTGGAATCCTGCCACATCTGCAAAAGATTCTAATGCTGCAAGGGGTGTGACCAAGCAGAGCTCTTCTCAGGTCCAGAAGAGTAGGAAAACAAGTGCTGCCTTACTTGGAAACTGAGACACAGGATCATGCCTAGATAGGACCGGGAGAGAGATGGATGCTCGTGGCCACTGAGTGCTTCACAGGGTGGCCTTATTGGGCCCTCACAATAGTGGTTGGAGGCTTGGCCATTATTATCATCTCTTTTTCACAGATGAGGAAACTGAGACATAAGAGGGTAAAGGGTATGAGGCTGTAGAAGAGCTTAGGTGGGAGGCCAGATGGCTGAATTCAGAGCCTGAGTTCTTGTCCATCCCTTTCCTGCTGCACAAATGTGCACCTGGAGGCTCACACATGCACCCCTAAGCCCACATACACACCCACCTGCCCCTGCCATGAGGATTCTTTGGCTCCAACTTCTCACCTGCCTCCACATGCCCTGGAATGTCAAGGTGGATTAATTCATGGAAGCAGAGGAGGCACAAGGGGTGGGCAAGGAATGGGGAGCAGCTAAGCAGCCTGTCAACTTGGCCAGGCCTTGTGGAGACTCCCACACCCAATTAGCAGTTTTATTGAAGACAATTGGATTAGAGGCATCTGCTGCAAATGCTGACTTGGCTTGGGCTGGGGAGCTGGTTCCTGTTTCACCAATGTGCCTCTCCTTTCAGTCATCTTCTCTTGAGCAGTGGGTCTGACGGACATGATCCTTTCTGGCCCTTTCCTTTTCCCTCACTGTGCCTCTCTTCTCCCACTACCCACCTAGCTCTTCTGTCCTCCTCCAGGGCAGTGCTTTGCCTCTCTGCCCCCACCCAAGAGACAGAGTGCTGAGCCAAAAAAAGGGGACTAGAGGGTAGTGACTGGGCCCTCACTCTCTCCACTGTTCCCACTCGCTGCTCTATTGCTTTGAGGTTCCTCCCCTCAAAGCAAAAGAGGCGAGTTCACTTGCCTGGACTTTACACCTTCCTGCTTCCTGCAGAGAAAGGTGCTGGGCACACTTGCTTCTTTAGTTTCCTCCTCTGGGCTTTGGCACTTGTGGTCCCCCCTGCTGGGCATGCTCTTCCTCAGCTCTTGGTCTGCCTGACACCTTCTCACCCTCCAGGTCTGTGCTCAAATGCCAGCTCTTTGGCTTTCCTGGCTGCCTATTCCAAGGGTCCTTCCCAAGTTACGTTTTCAATCATCACTTTGCCTATTTCCCTTGGAGCTTGTACTCAGGTAGAAGTGGTATTGTTTTACATGTGTTGAATAGGTAAACAAGCCCCATGAGAACCCTTGAATGCTAATATTATATTGTCCCCACTTTATTGTTGGGAAACTGAAGCACAGAGATTAAACAACTTTTCAACATCACAACAGGTTGGTGGCGTAGCTGGGACAGGACCGAAGTACAGAGAGTGAGAATCCAAGCCCTTTCTTTGTCAAGTCTCTTGTTAATGCACGTAGGGTCTAGGGTAACCTTATTCACACCCCCTGCATGCACAACATTATTCACACACAGAGAGCACTGGGAGTCCTTCTCTGGCCCAGCAGGGGCTCAGTACTTGAGGCTACAGAGCAGAGGTCAGTCTGTGGATCCAGGCACAAGAGGGGAAGCCACAGGCTGCATGTCTGCCACTTCCCAGCTTGGGGAGGGGAGGGGACAGGAGACTTCTCCAAATCCACCAGCAGTATATTCCCACCTGCTGCAGATATTAATTTGGGGGTTTATAGAAAAATCCATACGATGTGAGTTATCCAGGGCGGCGGTCACAGGGAGTGGCACAAAATCAATAGTGAGAGATGGTCCTATTTCATGGCTTCTGTAAACAGGGATGCTGGGCCACGCGGGGTAGGTACATGCAGGCCAAGGTCAGTAGGCTGCCTAGCCCTGTGCGCTGAGTCCCTGCTGCCAGCCCCAGGGAGGCCTTTCAGCGCCTGCTGGGGCTGATTTGTATTCTCCCTTGGCACTGTCAAAGGGCTCGGTAAATATTTATTAACACTTCTCGGTAGTGAGAGCGCCTTCTTGGCTGCGGCTCCTCGGGCATCAGACTGTGGCAGAGCTGTTCCTTGCCACGCCTGCAGCTGCCTGCGCTAGACAGCAAGGGCCTCCGTGTCCAAGGAGACCATGAGGCCCCAGCCGGGCCACTGGCAGCAGTTCATCATCAGGTGGACAGTGAGGTTTTGTAAAAGATTGAAAGGTTATGACTGACAGACATCTATCCGTGAGGATCCCACACCACCCTGCTTGCTTGGTCCCTCTCAAGGCTGGGCCACTTGACTTCATCTGCAAGCTCACTGAACATCTTGGCTAGGCTCAGAGATGCCAAAGCAGCGCTGTCCCAATAGAACTATGATGTGAGCCACAAAGACAAGCTACACAGACACTTTTCAAATTTTCTAGTAGCCACATTGAAAAAGATAAGAAGTAAAAGGCAAAATTAAGTGTAATAACATCTTTTCCTTAATCCAATAGATCCCAAATTATTGTTTCGATATTTGTCATCAGCTTTCTATTGCTGTAACTAATACCTGAGATGATCAAATTATAAAGAGGAAAGTTTTGGCTCACTGTTTTGGAGGTTTTTAGTTTGTAATCTACTGGCCTTCTTGCGTGTAGACAGCCCACTGTGGTGGGGTGTGTGCGGTGGAGCAAACCTGTTCACCTCATGGTTGGGAAATGAAAGAGGGCAAGAGGCAGAGTCTAGGGCTAGGGATAGAGCTCAGCGGCATAAATGCCTGCCTGGTAAGTGCGAGTTCCTGAGTTCAATTCCCGGTACTGAAAAAAAAAAAAAAGGAAAAAAGAAAAAAAAAGAAGAGGCTGATGTCTCGCAAGCCTCTGCAAAGACACACTCTGATCTGACCTCCTACCAGGTCTCAGCTTACGAAGTATGCATGACCTCCCAAAAGCATCATGCCGGGGGCTAGTTCTGCCACATGCATATTTGGGGAACATGTATGGGGAACATGTCATCCAAACAGTCACAATGAAAAATTGTCAAGACATTTTACATTCTTTTTGTTCTGCCAAATATTTGAACCTGGACATGTGTGTTGATGCTGGGAGCGCATCTAAATTTGAACTAACTGCATTTCAAGTGTTCAACAGTCACCTGTGGTTACCGTGTTGGGTAGCAGGGTTCCAGGGAGCACTGCCTGAAACTTAATTGTGCCAAGGTCTAGGATAGGGCCATGTCCATGTCCAGCCAGGGACTGATGCTGTTTACTGGGCACAGGGCAGGACTATACTGTCCCAGTGTTCCCATGACTTGCTTTGACCAGTGTAGTAGGAGTGATGTGACGGATGAAGTTTTAAAGGTCAGTATGCAATTCACTATGCTGTCATTTTCTCTGTTGTTGGGTGCTCTCTCAACCCAAGTCCTGGAAAGAGATACAGAGGAGCTATGTTTAACTTAGTATGAGTGAGAAGCAGACCTTTGTTGTTTTAAGCCCCAGGGCTCCTGGAGTTGTCCATCACTGCCTCACGCCTTGCTCTCTGCTGGGATAGATGGGTGGCTGTATTGAAGACCTCATCTGCCTGTCATCCAACAGTACTAAGTGGATGTCTTGTAAAGCCAGGCCCGGGGGATCCAAGGGAGAAACAACCCAGCAAGGACCCTGCCGCCATGGCACTTCCATCCTAACGGGGACCAGGCATTAAGCGGTGGCTTTCCAATCACGTTTCTAATTATAATCATGACAACTGACAGAGGGAGCAGTGAGGGCCAGGAGAACACCCGGGATGGGAATCAGGGAAGCTCCTTGGAGCCATGGTGCCTGAGCTGGGTGCAGGAGAGGGTGGGAATTGGAGGTGGAAGCACATTGGGGCTGTGGGAACAGCATGTATGAGGCCCCCCAAGGTGGGAAGCATACCAGGGAGAACTCTAGTGCCGTCTCCAAGTTTCTTGGAAGAAATACCCACTTCAGGGAGAGGTGCTTGTCTTTCTGTCTCCCTTGTTGGGTGGATTGGGAGAACAACCTTGTTCAATTTGGCCCTTTTTCCTCTCACAGACTCTCCAATAGCCTGAGTCTGACCATGGAAGTAAAGCTTATGTTCCCTTCCTTCATGCAGCAAGAGGGCCACATGGTGGGCCTAGTATCAGGGAGGCCGTTGGAGATGAGCCCAGGGGTCAGGGCCCAGATTGTGCTGAGCCCCATGACCATGGCGAGGTTTTTAAAACATGACAGTCTTGTGTTTTTAAACATCTTTCTGGAAGGGGGATGAATTGGAGGACTTAAGAGCAGAATCAGGGACTGCAGCTAGGAGTCTGGCCAGAAGGGTCCTGGGGAGAGGGAGTGAGGCAGTGGGTTGTAGAGACAGGAAGAATTTGAGACTGATGTCAGGAGATCCTGGTGGAGTCAGGGTGTGGAGCCAAGGGAATCTAGATCACTTAGGATGATTTTAGGCATCTTGCTTTGCTCTGAACCTGGGCATACTTCTGAGGACCTGAGCCCGGCCTTGTTTTCTGGGAAGTCTCAGCATCTTCCTGATACAGTTGTCAGGCAGCCACAGCTAATGGAGTGGAGTTGGCACAAGAGCCATGCTCTGTTTGTCACTCCAGAGCTCAGTCAAGCTGCTTCTGAGGCTAGTGTGCAGGGTGGGGGTCAGGACAGCTTGGGCATCTGTCTTCCACACACAGCTGGTGTCTAAGTTTGTTTCTAAAACAAAATACCACAAACTGGGTAATTTGCAAACAATGGACATTGACTTCTCACAAGTCAGATCAGGGCACTGGCACTCTTGCCCAGTGTGAGCTGTTCCCTGCTGGCACTCTGTCACTGTGTGCTCATGGGACAGAAGGCATAGGAGCATGGAAGGCTGAATGCTGAGGGAAGCTCTGTAGTAAAGACATAATCCTTGAAACCAGAGCTCTGCCCACCTGCTAAAGGGCACACCTCTTCATAGCACATTGGTGGTTAAGTTTCAACACATGAATTCATGGAGACAGGGTGGGGGTGGGACTTCTATCATTCAAACCATAGCACCCAGTGTCACCTGTTCCGTACGCCCTCTGGGGTTCTGGGTCAGGTCCTAGGGTTTCACAGCAGGCTGCACGTGTGTGGAACAATACCGAACACATGAGAGCCTCCCGAGTGGCCCTTGAAATACAGCAGGGAATGCAAAACCTGCTTGAAGCTCTCACCATTTTATGAAACCTTAAGCCCCTCTCACTAATGAGCATGATTAGCTAAAGCTCCAGATGAGTGCACACCTGAAAAAGCCATCTCTGTCCCCAGGCTTTTAAGGAGATGGGATTTCCTTGGATCCTATGGTTATTTCCCAGCTAATATTATTCTGGGACTGGCTGTGAGACTGGTAGGACAGCCCTCTGTGGGGCATGGTTAGGGCCAGATTGTGGGGTTCTGTAATCTTCCTTCCTGAAGAGCCTGGCCCATCGCTAAGGATTGGAGGCCATTGCAGTGATGCGATCCTGCTCCCCAGAAACGCTGGCAGCCGATGCTGTGTTCATGAGAATGGCCAAGCCATCCTCGGAAGCATCTAAAGTGGCTGGGAGTGAATGGCGTGCATGGGCCCCAGGACTGGAGTCACAGAAAATGTGGAGAGCAGCCGAGGGAGCTCTCAAAGGGCAAGATGGGGGATCCAGGGCATTCAAAATGGTTTACACTCTTTCTACTTGAGTCGTTTTTATTTGTGGGGTGGGGGGAGTCGTCGTGTACCACCACTCTGGCTTTCAGGTAGAAACATTTCCACTGGAATAACCCTGAGGATGAGGCGGTGGCTCCTCCATCCTCTCATCCCCTTGGGGAGAGGAATCACTCCTTTGATTAGTGACTTGGGTGAAGGCTTCCGGCCCAGCCCCACCTCTGCGGGTATTGCCAGCCTGTAGACAGGTTCCACCATCCTCCCTCTTTCCTTTGGGGTGTGGGCTCTGCCTGGAGGAGACAGGTTTGTGGTTTGGGGGTGGGGAGGTTCAACTCAGGGAGTTCAT
>RJWT010045344.1:0-11634 GCA_004365215.1 Cuniculus paca
AAGGGTGCAGATTCTCTGGAGGATTTCTTATACCATGAAGGATTTGCCTGTACCAGCATTCATGGAGACCGATCACAGAGAGATCGAGAGGAAGCACTTCACCAGTTCCGTTTGGGGAAAAGCCCAATTCTAGTGGCTACAGCTGTGGCAGCAAGAGGTCTAGACATTTCAAATGTGAAACATGTTATCAATTTTGATTTGCCCAGCGACATTGAAGAATATGTGCATCGCATTGGTCGTACAGGACGTGTAGGAAACCTTGGCCTTGCCACCTCATTCTTTAATGAAAGAAATGCAAACATCACAAAGGATTTGTTGGATCTTCTTATAGAAGCTAAACAAGAGGTCCCATCTTGGTTGAAAAATATGGCTTTTGAACACCATCACAAGGGTAGCAGTCGTGGACGCTCTAAGAGCAGATTCAGTGGAGGATTTGGTGGCAGAGACTACCGACAAAGTAGTGGTTCTAGCAGTTCTTGCTTTAGTAGCAATCGTGCAAGCAGTAGCCGCAGTGGTGGAGTTGGTCACGGCATTAACAGAGGATTTGGTGGAGGTGCCTATGGAGGCTTCTACAATAGTGATGGGTATGGTGGAAATTATAACTCCCAGGGTGTTGACTGGTGGGGCAATTGAATCTCCTTTGCTACAGTCATCATCCTTTCATACAAGCTAATATGGAAACCACATGTAACTTAGCCAGACTACTATGTGTAGCTTCAAGAATTTGCAGCACTTTACCAGCTGTGAATCTCCTAAAAATTCCTAGAGCTCAAAGTCACAAGAAGAAATGAACAGAACAACCAGAGCCCTATTCAGAAGTTAAAGACTTAGTTGCCGCAGTATGGATTAACTTGCCTCCTGCTTAGTCCCACCCCAAACTGCATTTGTAATTTTGTGACTGTGGATCCTTTGTTAATGTACTGTGACTTTAACTTTAGACAGCTTATTATTTTGATATCTTGTTGGCTCAGTAATGTACAAGATATCAGTTGTTTGGATAAAATAAATTTACTCAACTTGAGCTATAAGTTAACCTTGGCACACAAGTGTGACTCAATTTAGCAAGGATAATCATTTCATCAGTAAATAAAAGGAAAAATCTAGCTCTGTAGCCTGTGTCAGGATTTTGATACTTACAGACCCTGGTGGGGAGGAGGACATCTTGAAACATAATTATTTTCTAATATGACAAACTACTAAAGTTGTGACTTGCTCACTCTATCCTGGATAGGCACTTCAAACCTTAAACTATAAGAAGCATTCGAGTCATGAAGTGTGATGTGTGAACACAACGGTAACATTTTTTGAAAGCACTCTTTAAAATTAATGCAAGTAAAGACGGCAATTTCTTGTTTAATGTTTAGGCTGTTTGCTAAATTTAAGTTAGTCACCTGTGAGCATACTATTACAGGAAAAGTTTAAAGACCTGATAAAGTGTTTCAGAGAATGTACTTAGATTCTTCCATCAATAAAATTGAAATGTTTAAATAGTTATCCATGGGCATGACCAGTCCATGATACAGGCCTTTTTGGGGTTCTGGTCTTTACTGCATATGGTATTGATACTTTTTGGTCAAGAAGGTATGAATTGAAACGATTATGCAGCAGGCTTCATTTTAATGCAGATTTAATGCAGCCGCATTAAAATGTTAAGATGGTTTACACTTGTAGATTTGGTAAATCTGAGAAAAATTAATTGATATCTCACAGGTTGGAGCTATGTACTAAACTGCACAAGGTGTCAGTTTTTAATAGTTCAGTTTGATTGTATTTTAGCTGCATAGATTTCCACTGTATTTATATAGTCTCTGTGCTAAATTTGTCCAAAGATGACTGTCCGCTACTAAAAAGAAAATGCCCCTCCACTTAGGATGTTGTAGCCAGAATGTATTAATCTTTAAAAATAAATTCGTGGAGTGGCATAAATTGACAAAAAGTTCTGAAAGTGCAATGATTTTCAGTTGTATTATGCCTAGTTCTAAACTACTAAAGTAGGAGCACTAGACAGTATTGACATCAACTGTTATGGTGCTATTTCAATTAGTGTATACATAAAAAATGTATACATATTTTGCCCATAATTTTTTACAAAGTACTTATTATATTGCACATTCAGAGAAACACACATCTATATATATCTTGTGTGAGAGTCCTTGAACTTCCCATCTTATTTTGACTCTTGATTGTTGAACAGAGCTCATCAAGAGCTAGTTTCTAAAATTTTACTTGGGACCATGGATGACAGTTAAAAGAACTATTTGCACATGATGGACCTGAGATAATTTTGCTGCTAGTTTGTGTAATATTTATTGAACATTTTGACAAATATTTATTTTTGTAAGTCTAAAAGTGATTCATTGAAAGCTTACATAAACTCAACCAAAAGACATTACAAAAACACTGGCACTTGGATGTTGAATGTCACCATTATGAAATAATGTATTTCAGAGTAGTGCGAGCTTTTAATGTTAAGTCCTATTACAGCAAATTACTGACATTGGCATTGGAGGTTAAAATTTTCTGATGAAAGTTAAGACAAAATTGACAACTTCAAATTAATATATTCCAAAGTTTTAATATACTTGTCTTTAAGAAATTAATGAAAATACTTGTAAAATGATATGAGGCATCCACATTTTCAAAGTTTCTCTGAGTTTTGTTTAGTTATATGCTTGGTTTTGTTTTCAGTGATTGTCTGGCATGTTTGCAATCTTCAAATATGAGGTTATCTTTGCATGTTCCCATAATCAGTGACTTTTAGATTCAGTGTTATTATCCACCAGCAATATTTTTAGTAAATAATAGGCTTAACTTGTTGAATGTAAACATTGAACTTCAAGTCACTATAAGTTTCATTGTCTATTGTATTAGTTTTAGATGGTAGCACTGCATGTGCTGTGTTTATTCTGATTTTACTAAAATAAAAAGTTGAAGTCTTTAAAAATATTATAAATGATGGAAGTAGTATAATTTAATCATTTCCCTATAGCTGGATACTTAAGTTGTCTAATATTTTCCTATTATAAATACGAATATACTTACTTACATGTGTTTTACTTTAATTTTTTAAATTTAAAACTGCCACAAGTGAAAAGGCAATGACAGGCCAGGGATCTAGCTCAGTGGCCTAAGCACTTGCCTGGCAAGCATGAGGTCATGAGTTCAATCCCCGGTGCCGCAAAAAAAGAAAATGCAAGGACAAATAGTATGAAATTTTAAAGACAATTGGTACACCTTGCCAAACCTGGAACATGCATAACAATTTATATTCCTGCCAGTTGTAGATCAGTTTTGCTAACAATATTTATGAATGACTATCAGTTGATAAATAAAAATAGTATTTTCTGGTTAAAATTGAATTTCTTTGAATAACCTTAAACATTTTTATATGTACATTGGCCATATGTATTTCATTCTCTTTGGACCATTTTCCCATGTAATTTGTCCATTTTTCTAAAGAGAAACTAGCATTTTCTATTGATTTGTACCAGCTTTTATATTTGAAAAATGATTTATCCTATTTGTTTCAGGTATCACTTTTGGTAATCACATTTAAGTACTATGAGGAAGCACAAAATCAAACTGCAGTGATACATTCACAGTGGAAGCGTAGAATTGTTTTCAAATAATGCCTTTTAAAAACTCCTTCCTTGTTTTGTATCTTACTGAAATTCTGAGGAAGTCAGAGAGAAAATATTAAACATTTTGAACATGGCCCTAGGAGCAAAGAAATTCTCCTGTAGATGGACTGTGTTGCTTGGACAATGGAGTGTTCTCGAATCCTGATGGGCCACTGCAGAGCTCCACATCAATTGTTTCTAGTAGATTTTCCTGTTCTCCCTACACCTTTGTCTTAACTTTAAAACTTCACTTTTCATTAACCTCAGACTCATATGTGTAAGCATTGTATTGTCTCCCTGGTCTGAGAAACTGAAAGAATAAATAAGGTCTAGAACATACAATAGATATTGTGAAATGGGAAAAAATTATTCTAAAGGAAAAAGGGTCTAGGATTGGGCCAAGGGGAAAGGATGGAAGGGAAAAGGGAAAAAATACAAGTCAGTTATACTATAAGTGTCTCCTAGCTCACTGAAAAGGAAAGTTTGTGCTAATATCAAATAGAGAAATTTTAACATCCATATCTTGTACTCGGAATAACCACTTTGAAGATAACAAAATGCAATGCATTAACTATTCTTACTCTATTATTTTGTTATGAATTTTTTTACCTTTTTTCCATAAAATTAAAAAAATAAGTAAAATGAACATACGTAAGTCTGCTTAAAAATCCTGCTTACAAGAACTGTATTTAAATACGCATAATTTTCCACACCCTGTAACTCAAGCTAAAAGTGTTTTTCAAGTGAGACTTTCACAAGGTTGAGGGGAAACTTGTATCATATGGAAGAGAAGACTTCCCAGGATCTTGTCAACCTACATCCAGCATCTCCTGTCATGTATGTATATATAAGGAGATATTTGGGCTGTATTATAAAATTTAAAAATTAATGACTGCTCCCATCCCAAAGGACAGTGAATCTAATTAATAACATGACATACTAATAAGATCTATACAACAAGAAAATCATAGAAACATATAGAAAAAAGTAACTTGCTTTATTCAATAGCTTAAAGAGCAATGAAAGGGATAGTTGACTGTCCTGACCCACCTGTCCTGGTTAACATGGCCATATTGATGTCAAAGAAAACCAACTCCTTTTTTTTTCCTGAAGGCCAGTAAAATTGGGAGCAGGGCCAGAAGCATAGACAAAGATGGCAGGGACTTGCTTTTCCTAAATACCAGCCTCATGATTAGACAAATATGATCAGTCAAGGGGCTACCAATAGCAGAAAATAGCAAGGTCTAAATCATTTCAATTACATTTACATCTCACCTGCCTTTTCAAGAATAGTTCATATCTATATTCTGAAAGGTTTCTGTCCTAATAAATTGCTGGATATTATGGCAATGGTGTAGCCGGACCACCAGCCCCTGCCTCCCTGATTACAGCTTCTTCCTAATTGCCAAAATTCCCAGGACACATCACCAGTGCCCCCTACCAAGTGTCATCCCCTCCCATTTAGTGTACTTTATAACCCCTGCAGCATCTGTACCCTGCAGGGAAAATAGCTTAGCCACCCGGGCTGCACGTTTTCCCTCTGTGTCCTCAACCCCTCCCCCAATAAATTCTTCTCTTGGATAAATCCTGCTTCTCTACTGCACTGGAGTACTCTATCTCCTGCTTCTCTGCGCCACTTTTAAAATATCCTATCATATTCAATAACCCTTTATTCTTTAAGAGCAAGGTAAGAATTATAAATGGATAACCTCTCAATTCTTTGAGAACTAAACATCTTTAAGTTGAATACACAAACTGATACTCTGCATTTGTTGTAAAATTCTCCATTACTTAAATTTAGGGTGTAAAATATAAGTCACAAACAATAATGAAGTTGTTACAATGTAAAATATAAGTCACAACCAATTTTCCTAATTAATATTGATGTCTAATTGATTGTGAGTTATTACATAAGATAGAGACGGTATATTATACAAAGTGTTCAAAGAAAGCTAATAATTCTTCTCATATCAGGTAATTCAGACAGACACTGTAGAGTCTGATACAATATGGGAAATCATATGATCATACTTAGCAGCTTCTTCTGACCTTAGGAATCAATTGATACAATTACCTCAAATAACAAAGGAGAAAACAAAACAACAACAAAATGTGCCCGAAATACACTAAGTGACTAAGCCACGGGCATGTAGCTAATTAGTAGCAAAGATTGAACTTGAACTTGGATTTCTGATAATATATCCAGAATTTTCTCCATTGTAACTGCTAACAATTCTCTAAAGAAAATAGTAAATTAACATTTATCTATGTATTCAACAGCTATTTTGATGGAATGAGAGAGTAATTCTAATGTTAAATAAGGAAGAAATGGAGCAAACATAGTTATGTACAGTGGTGCCTTGGTTCACGAACTTGATTCTTTCCATGATTCTGGTCTCAAACTGAATTGGAGGAGAACCAAGTCAAATTTCCACATAAAGTTAACATTGAACCAAACTACTGAACTTGATTCAGTTTTTGTCCAATTCAGTTTGCAACCAGAAAAAAATTTCAACAAAAAGAGAAAACTGTACAATAAACAGTAGTAATCAACTTCAAATGAAGTGATTAAACTCTTGCTTTTGTTTTTATGTCTCTCAATATTTTCTCTGATTTATGCTCAGAAAATAATATTAATTACATATATAAACAATTTTCAAATGTTATCTATTAGAAGAAAGGATAATATAAATATATAATAATATATAATGGTATTATATAATCCATATACTACACTGTACTTGCATTCTTTTTCTTTTTTTTGGTACTGGGGATCGAACTCAGGCTTCCCAAGCAGGCGCTTATGCCACTGAGCAAAATCCCTGACTGTACTTATATTCTTACAAGAAATTTATCATTGTTTTTCAAAACCTTATTTAGACACAACTCCATTAGGAAGACGCTTACAAAAAGACCTACATTGAGAAATCAGCTTTGGAGACATGCATACTCTACCTCAAACTCAAGAATTTCAGATTACACTAGCATCCTGATGATTCTGAATCCTGCTACAGTAAAGAAAATCATTTAAACTGGCTTAAGTCAGAACTTGGCTACTTACTATATCACAGCCCTGTTTGTAAGGAGGCACATGGTACAAAACAAAGTGTGGAACATACGTGGGGAAGCCTCAAAACTTCGAAATTCCTACTCATGTACTCACAGAACAATCAATAATTCCAAGTTCTTAACTGAACATTGCTTACAAATACTTTTATGGTTCTCTTTTAAAGTTAACTGTATATTTGTAATGTATAAATTATCAGGCCTATATCCAACAGTTATTTTTTTAACCTGTGAGTATGTAGTGAATAGGCAATGAGCTGGTGATGTCTATGAGTTATTACTGCATGTCTTCACATTTTTTTCATTGATTTTAATGTTCAAGACGATTAATTTTAATTTTGCTTCTTCCCCAAGGCTCTTTTACAGAAGATCGATAGTATTGAAATTAAGAACATCAATTGAAGGAAGGTTAGAGCTATGTCACATTCTTTATCATAGTCTGGACACTATGACTTAAAATGAGATGAGTTCAGGGACTTGGCTTTTATATCGAGGGCCACAAAATCAGCATATTGACCTCAGAAATCCATGCAATTTAAATATGCATATAGCACAGAGAGACAGAGAGAGAGAGAGAGAGAAAGCCTGTTTATTTGTTTCTTCTAAAAACCACTTACAAGTTTAAACTGATTCTACTAACCACAATTGAACACATAGCCTGTTTGTATCTCAGATTTTTAATCTTTCAGTTATAAAAATAAGAATTATTCCAACCATCAAATTTATGTACAGATTAAATTAGGAGACTACACGAAATATGTTCAGCATAGTGTCTGTCACAAGGTATATTCTTGGTGAGTGTTGGATATGATTCTAAAATGACAAATAATGTTGCTGCTACTGAAGTTCAACATGCAATCAATGTCATTTTTGCATCCCCTTTTATGGTTATACTCTCAACTCTACATACAACATACAATCATTATGCAAAATTTACCTTCATTATTCTCAGATTACACACATACCATGAAATAGGTCATGTACGTGAACTAATTCAAAGTACTTTGAGTTCTTCTTTTCAAATCTTCTCTATGAAATCTGTCTTTAATTCTATTTTGTAGTTTTTTTACTATACCAGGAATAATTTTTTCAACTAAACAAGTATAATAGCAGAATACTTGATATTTATACTTGAAAATAATTTCCCCTCCATTCCATCTTGCAAAATATGCTCTTAACATTTTCCTTTGATGTAGTCACTTCTCAGTTCACAATCTATCAATATTCCATGTTCTTCACAGGATAAAATCTAAACCCCAAAGACCACTCCAGGTATTATATACCCAGGCCATAAATTCTCCACAGTGCCAAAACAAGTTGTTACTTCAACTTTCATTTCTACTGTGCCACTCCTTGAAATAATAATCATATCCCTTTCTGCACTTCCAAGTAGAATTACCTGATCCCAGTGACAGCTCAAATCACATTTCTTTATAAACCCCCATGAATACTTCAATTCTGATGTATGCTTTTGTATTAATCAGCTTTACCATCATTGAAACACAATACTCAGCACCTATAATTTAAAGGAGGGGAGGTTTAATTTGGCCATTAGTTTCAGGAGATTCAGTCCATGGTGAGTTGGATCTGTGGCAGAAACATGATGGTGAAGATCATAGTAGAGTGGCCAAAAGAAAATCAGGGGAATAGTGCCAGAAAGGAAAGAGAAAGAACCATATATAAAACCCAAAGTCATACTATATGACCCACCTAGACATACCCAGGTATGTATGTCATGAATCCCTTAGGTATCTCCCAAGCCAAATTAAATTGACAGAATTAAGCATACACACCATAGCCTTTTACTATCGTGCAAATTTCTGGCTATATATATATATATTTGGAGATAAGTCTATTCCATTTTGAAAAGCATACAAAATGAGTCATGAATCTCCATATTTGCCTTGGAAGATCTGCGAGTTAAGATTGATCCATATCTAGACCAGTATTCCAAAACCTAAAAGCCCTGCCCTTTGTCTGACAATGGGGCCAGTGTGATCAACCTGGGAATACTGCCACATGTGAGATTCAGGGCTAAGGTTCTATAGCTGAAAAATTAGGTAGTCAGCAATGATGCAGCCACTCGTGTTAGTGAATGATGACTATGTTGCTGAGTTTGTGCATAACTTTATCGCTGCCTCCATGGCATGCCTCACTTAATTCATGAGCCTACTGGGCAATGACAAGAGGGTCTGGGGGAAGAAATTGATTGGTATCTAGGATGTCCAACCCACATGATTCATAAATTTACTCTCTACTGAAGTCACCCTTGGGTAAGCATTCACATGGAACAAGAATATTCAAATATTTTCACATTCTTTGCCCAAGTCAAGAAGTATTCCTTTGCCCAAAACTTCCCTGTCACCAATTCTCCAGTTCTGTCAAACTATTGGCCACATCCAGTGAATTGTTATAAATCATTGACTACTTGTCTTTCCTGGAAAAATAAATGACCAAGTGAATGACGAAGTTAAGCCCACTGGGAATATTTCTTTTCACAGAAAGGGTCTGTACTCCCACAGTTGTCCATTTTCAGGTAGTCCCTGTGTATCACTGCAACCTCTGTCAGTCAGGTCTGAATATTTTCTTCCTCACGCAATCACAGGAAATTACTCATGAGACCAAAAGCATTGGCTGGAGACAGAAGGTAATGCAGTAAGAGGGCATTTGAGTTATTCCTCATACAACTTATTTATACTTTCTGGGCCTTTTAGAGCCCTATTTCACATATACCATTTCCATGTGTTAATGGAGTGCTGTCATGTGCACTGTACTTTATCATTTGATAACCTAGACACATCCAGTGCACGACAGACAGCTGAAGTCACATGCTCACTTGGTAGGTGAGCAGGTATTATATGATAAATCTATTCTAATAATTTAATCTCCTAAGCCTTGGAATAACTTCCTCTATTTGATGGCTAATTTTGATTATCAACTTGATTGGTTTGAGAGCCATCTAGGGGATTGGTAAAGCACAGCTCTGGGTAAGACTGGGTGGGCCACAGAGGTGTGAAGTTGGGGGTTATATCTGGTCCCTGGCCTTTTTCTGTCTGTCCCTCTTCTTCTGCGCCCTTTTCCTAGATATCATGAAGTATGGAGCTTTGATCCACTGTGCTTTTCTGCCATACTGTTTCTACCTTTGAGTCAGATGATCATGGACTGCAACCTCAGAAACCAAGAGCCAAAATTAAACTTCTGCTCCCATAAATTTGGATGTCAGGTGTTTTGTCTCAACGATGGAAAGTTGACTAACACAGTTTATAAGATACTAACACAGCTCAAATTTTCTTTTGCTCTTTACCAGTAGTCCCTAAAGGAAACTGCTGTCATCCAACTGGGATTCCTAAATTCAATGGGAATAATGGGACCCTGGAAAGAGAGTGAATAGGTGAGGACACGACTTCCAAAGACAAAGTGGGTGTAGTTACCATATTGGGCAGCAAGGTGAATGCAATAAGCAAGAATCTGATTCACAGAGACCTAAGGTATTGGATAGTGGATGGTGGTGTCCCGAGGTGTGTGGGAAGGGTGGGATGTGCAGTGTATGTAATTCTTCATTGTATATGTAAGTGGCATAGTTCTTGGTCAGTCCAAAGGAAGCCTAATTTGAACCATTAAAATAGTGAGGTTTGATTTCTGAATTGTATTCCAGGTTTGACAAAATTTAAATCTTTGAATGAGACCGGAGATTTAGCGCAGCGGCATGAACACCTGCCTGGCAAGTGCAAGGTTGTGATTTCTATTCCCAGTACCAAAAAAAAAACCAAAACAAAACAAAACAAAAAAGGTTCAATTTAAATCCTTGAATGAAGTGGAAGCAGAATATTTTTGAAAAAGGACACCAAAATGGAGTCATGAACACCAGGAAAGGTCAAAGAAACTCATTGAATATTACCTAAGGGGCTAAATGGTGGATATGTATTTCCAATAAGGAAATATTCTTTTTTTTTTAGTAATTCTATTGCCTATCTTAAAATAATTGCAGAAATTCTTGGGTAAAACTGAGTCAGGTATCAATTAAGATCTTTGAAAAATTCTTCTAAAATGATCTTTTCTAAAAAATCCTAACAGCTCAGCAATAGAAATTCTGTATTTATTTACAAATTAAAATAGTTCTGAGAACTTTGTTATCACTTAGCTTAATGAATTGTTTTCAAAATAACCCATCCAGGGCCTGGAGCAGAGAATTGAATGCCAACACAAGATAAAGGCAAATTGTGTGTGTTTGTGTGCACATTAACTGCTGATGCCCTTGTTTTTATTTCGCCAGAATCAGGTGTTAATTCAAACAGAGGTAATTTAAGCTACAAAAGACCTTGAAGTAATTTGGATAAAAGATAAGATGTCCTGAATTTTCCCTATGGCATTAGACTAATATCTTACACAAATTTTATATTTGTTTCATTTTTTTAAAAGTAAACTTGCAAAATAAAACTGCCTATCTAAGACAACTAAGAAACGTAGACAAATTTTAAATATTCTGAGGAAACTTTTATTCAACAGAGGGGTGATCTATATTCTACTTTGGCCAGTGTATGGTTATTAGCAGAACTGACTAAGCACTCATTATCAAGACTCCTAAAGAAGACTAAGGTCTACTTGCTCCATGCTTGAAACGATTCCAAGGAAAATACCTGCAGTATCAATAATGCCAAGCACAATTTCCAAACACTAGAAAATTCCCAGAAGGTGAGGACTGATTTAAAGCTCAGGGATGCAGTATCACATCTGCCTCCTGACATCTCATTTTTTCCTCCCTCTCTTTTGCCATGTGTTCAAGGCAGGAAACAAGAGCTTCAAGTGATGCTACGTATTGTGGGATTTTGTTTATTTTGCTTGGAAATTAAAGGATGTGAAATGAAGAAGATGCAATTTTATTTTTAAAAATCTCAATGAAGTTATTGGGCATGGAATAAGAATCTTTCCATTTCACGCTGTCTGCTAC
>RJWT010045345.1:0-11635 GCA_004365215.1 Cuniculus paca
GGTGAGCCAATCAGATTCTTTTCCTCCAGATTTTGAATTGAGGGATATAGATATGGGAAGTAGAAGCTAAACCACATTATTGACAGTTATCTAGATGACAACTTAATTAGCTCCTACTGGTGAGTTTCCTGGGGCTGCGCTGAGGCTCAATTCATCTTTCAGCTTTGCTTTAGATTCGTTTATACATAGTATTATTCCAATAACTTTCTCTTCAAACAAGAAGGCTAACTATCTGCTCCAAATAGAGAAAATATTCCCTGAAACAAATATACTTATTTAGTACATACCATGTGTAAGGTGTTATGCAAGACAGAAAATTTAATAAGATACCAATCACTAAGAGTTTACAATAAAACAGAGAAGCTAATACATGTATGGCTCACAAGAAGTGTTCCACAAGGACACAACGGAACTCTTATCTCTGGCTGATAAGAGACCAGCAGATAAATAGAAAGGGGTGACACACACTGGGAAAGGCCTCAAAAGACTGAAAAATTCTTATCTGAAAATATGAAAGGAAGAAAGAAAGCACATAAAGGAAAAGACAAGGGATATTTGTGACATAGAGACAGGTCCAGAGGAGTGAAAGGTTAGAGTTCACATTGGGAAGCAAGAAACACTAATACAAACAGCATCATCTGCAGGTTGGGTGAGGAACAAGCTGTGAAGGATCCTAGTTTTAGAATTTAGATACCCTCTGAAGAAAGCTTCTGATTATTTCTGACTAGAACAGGAGGATAAACTCAGAAGGCATTTAAGAAGGCTGTTCTGAAAGGCTACATTAAGGTGGATTTGAAGGGAAATATCAGCATAGGGAAGATTCATACGAAGTTATTGCAAATATATATGCATATTTTTCTACTTTTTAGTTTTTTAACTGCTCTCAAATGGTGCAATTCACATAGTAAATCTCAATTCAAGAAATTCAAAATTAAACTCTAAATATATTCCCCCAAACTAATTGTTTGCCCCACATGCCCTGTATTAGTAAGTAACATCACATTCCATCCAAGCCCAAGTCAGAAATCCAAACCTCATCAATTCATCAGTAAGCTCTACCTCTACTAACTCAGAGGTGCCCCTTCTCTGCATCCTATCCACCAGCCAGCATGATGACAGTAATGCTCCCAAGCTCGATTCTGCTTCTACCATCTGTCCCATCTTGAGCCATCCTTCATACCACAATCAGAATAACCTTTCACTGTAAATCAGATCATTACACCCTTCAAATTCCATGAATGACTTCCTGGGGTACTACTAGCTGTGGTCTACAAGGCCATGCACGGTCCCTTCTCTTTGAGGCTTCTGCCTGTCATTTCCAGGGCTCCTATATACATGAATACTTTTTGGATTCCAAGTAGAACTGCCAAAGTAGAATTATTCCAAGTAGAATTTATTTATTTATTTAGGTACTGAGAATCGAACTCTCAACCTTGCTCTTGCCAGGCAGGCACTTACAGCACTGAGCTAAATCCCCAGCCCTAAATTTAAAGGATTTTTCTAAAGCTTGTTTTTCTCAAGGAAAACCCTAAAATGTAAAAACGAAGGGCAAATACTCCTACCAGAAAATTGCTTTCTACCAACACCAGAATGGACAAACCAATGAAACAGAACCCAGAAATAGACCCAAACACAAATAAAGACATATAAAAATTACTGAAAATATAAACGGGCTAAAGAAACCTATTTGGAAACAACTGACTACATATCTAGAGAGGAAAATGTTAGATTCTCACTATTTATACCAAAACAAATTCCCAAAGAATCAAAAACTCGTAACAGTTTTACAAAGAGCTAAAACAAAATATGAATGCATTTAAAAAATAATTCTAAACTAGAAAAAAAAGTCTTTCCAGTACGACATAAAATCCGAAGTGCAAGCTAGGCCTGGTGGCACATGTCTGTAAACCCAGCACTCAAGAGGCTGAGACAGGAGGATTTCTGCAAGTTTGAAACCAGCACTACAAAGTGAGTTCAAGGCCAGCCTGAACTGCACAGTGAAACCCTGTCTCAAAGAGACCAAAAAAACAAAGAAATAAGAGTCCTAGCTTGGCATGGTGGTGCATGCCTGAAATCCCAGCACTTATGAGGCTGAGGCAGGAGGACTGCTGCCAGTTCGAGGTTAGCCTGGGCTACTAGAGAGTTCAAGGCCAGCCTGAACTACCTAGTAAGACCTTGTCTCAAAAAGAAAAAGAATCCAGACATTCTGCTCCCAAAACTGGAAAGAAAATAATAAAGAAAGAGAAACAAAAAAGGTAGCGAAAGACTGGCAGGAAGCTAGTGTAGGAGAGGACACATTATTCCAAGCTAAGTAACTAGGGATGTTTGTTCTACTTCAAAATAAGCAGAGTAAGAAATACAGAACATTTCTTAAGCCACATAGATAAACATAAATATATCAATGACTTGGGTCACCTATACAATATTTTAGCAAAGGACCTAAACTCTATAGCCTTCAGGTCCAGGCAGTTGAGACAGAAAATGGAGATGTGCAGAATGGAAAGCAGGAGCACTGATGACAGACCAAATGTCTTCCCAAGTTCAGCTGCTACTCACAGTTGGCCAACCCCTGCAACATCATAGCAAAATTTGCAGTAAGTACCACATTTTCTTATATTTCATGAGAAGAAAGAGAATTCTGAATTTTAAGAGAACTCTCTTGATTTAAAAATGCCCCCTGGGGGGCCAGGGATATAGCTTAGCAGCATAAGTGCCTGCCTGGCAAGTACAAGGTCCTGAGTTCGATACCCTGTACTGGAAAAAAAAACAAATGACCCTTGTGGGGGGAGAATTTGTTTTGTTTTGTTTTTTTGAGACAGGGTCTTGCTACATAGTGCAGGCTGGTGTTGAACTCACCGCAATCCTCTTTTCTCAGCCTCCTGAATGCTGGGATTATAGGCATATGCACGATGCTCAGCTCTAAAATTTATAAACACAACCTATAGATACCAGTTTCAATCTAAATCATAGTTAAGTGTTTAAAAAAAACTGTTTGAATAACATTTTCCTTTTTTCTTCAATGCTAGCCTTGTTTCATTAGTCTTGACTCATATAGAAGCTTTTTAAAATTTTTTATTTTAATTTGAAAATTATACAAAATCAGAAGCAATAAAGCTATGTTCTTTTCTCAAAAGCTAACAAAAGGTCTGGCTATAAAGGTTAGAGGGGAGCCTGGTGGCATACTCCTGTAATCCCAGCACTCTAAGAGGCTGAGAAAGGAAATCACAAGTTCATGTCCAATGCAGGCAATTAATGAGACTTAACAAGACCCTCTTTCAAAATAAAAAATAAAAAAGGGCTGAGGATGTAGCTCAGTGAGAAGCCCCTGGATTCAATCCCCAGTACCAGAAACAAAGGTTAGAAAGTAGTTTTATCAGAAACACTGATTGCTTTTGCTCTAAGGTGGGGTAGGGAATTCTTAAAAATGAATGTCGAAACTCTCATTCACTGATTCATTCAATAACATGCCAAAGCAGTCACATGCTTTCAATGGGGAAAATGGAATCTGTGACAGACAGACACCATTTTTGTGTTGGTATTTCTCTACCTGTCCAGTTTTAGAGTTTAATAAATGCCCCACCAAAATAATAAATTGGGACAATAACAAAACATAAATACTTTTTACTAATACTATCTTAAAATTCATCACAATAATACATCACAAAAGATGAGCAGACTACTTGGATTTTCTTTCAGTGAGTCAGAAAATTGAAAGCAAATGGTCAAAATGGAAAGCCCACACCTCCTTTCTATGATTTACAAAATATAAGCGGTATAATCATAAAAAATGAAGTTTTACTTATAAAAACTGATTTTTTTTAAAGTTTCCTTGTAACTAAACATAAGTATGAGCGTGTCTTTATAGAGACAGCACATGTCTCCTCTTACATAAAGAGAAATCAATAGACCTATTAGCAGTGGGCACTATGCTCTAAACATGTATTCTTGGAATAACAATGAATTTGGGCAAATTTATCCATACCCGTTCAGCGAAGCTTCCCTGTGCCAGTAGGTCTGCATTCTGACTCGTTACTATTCCCAATCCCACTGATGAAATGCTTCAGCAAATTACGTTAGTATAACATTTTAATGTACCAAAAGTAATTAGGTACATTGATAAGTGCTGATTCATTTCCAGCCCACACTTTAATTATTATTCTAAAACAGTTCAATAGCCAAACAGTACTAATGAAAATACTTCAGAGAAAGAAGTCAAGTGGTACACTAGAAAAGGTCAAAGTTCATGACAGCAGGGATAGTGGTACTATTAACTGAAATAGAAGACACATTCAGGAGTAAAGAATGAAAAAGAAGGTACTATTTGAAGTTTTAAATGATCACATGGTCAGTGTACAGACACAGGGAACCTAGCTGGAGGCTAGAAATGCAGATGCTTGGTAAAGAGCCCACTGGAGAATAAAGGATTCCTGTGAGACATGCTCCCGCCCCCCACCCCTCAGCAGCACCTAATCAATTCCTGGGCCCACTAACAGTTAAGATGCATATCTATGACTTTGACCTCATAACCTCCTGTGGGTTGTACACTGAGTCACTACAACTCCACAACTTCCATTTCTTTTAGGGAGTCTTCATTTTAATATTTTTCAATTCTACACATGCAAAATGATTTTTAAATGACCATTTTGGGGTAATGTATGAAACTTTGGGTGGCAAGCAAGGGTAAAATGAGAAATGCACGTGTGTACTTATATGAAAAAAAAAATCCTACGGTTCTCTAAACAGGTAGATAGTCAACATTATCACTTTTTTTTTGGACAGGGTCTTGCTATTTAGTTCAGGCTGGCCTTGAAGTCACTATGTATCCCAGGCAGTCCTTGAACTCGCAGCAATCCTCCTGCCTCAGTCTTCTAGTGTTGGAATTACAGGAGTGTTGCCACCATGCCCAGCTATCACTTTTCTTTAAAAACTAAAATTTAAAACTTTTAAGTAACTATCATAAACTTCAAATTTAAAAATTAATAAATTACCATAATATGCTATGCAATTCATCTGATATTTTTTAAACTACTATTACTTCCTGTAATTCTATCTACCAATATCTTTAGAAAATATACAAAAAGATTCTTCAAAGTGATCTCCCTAAATACTGGAAGAGCTACCCCAAAATTGAAATGCCTCAATTCCCATTGAGGGAATTAAACCAAATTTTAATCTAAATCCATGTATAAAAGTCTACACATGTAGGATTGTTCTAGATGAAAAGCTGTGTCTACTCACACACTCAGGAAGAAGTTTGAGTCTAATTGCAAGATGAAGCAGCAACCTCAGTGGTAAATCTGTCTCAATAACAAAGGAAATAAATTAGCCAGATGAAACACTGCTCTTTAATGTTCAGAAATTAAAGGTTTTAACTCTAAAATTTATAGAAAGGTCACACCAGGAGCAACAGTGAATATCACTAGTAAGTAATCACCTATTTGTAGCCAAATGCATACCTAGCTGGTACAGAAAAAAAAAAAAAAAAGGAAGTAAAGAAGAGGAAGAAGAGAAGAACAGGAGAGGATAGAATCTAAATTAAAATTATTCCTCAAGACAACCAATTATAAGACAGAAAACTGCTCACTTAACTCCCCTTTCAAGCAAAAAACAAATGTCTCAAGTCTTTGGCCTCTGCCAACTCAAGAAGGTATACTGACAGGCTCTATAAGACCCCTTGTATGACTGGTGTTGTGTGGGCAGGTGCTGGCTGTGCCCTGACTTGAAGGCCAGGCAGGCTCCCACACCACATCCTGTCATGTGCTGGTTTCTGCTCCCTGAGGCTTCCCACCCAATTATTGACCAGGCCCAGACCTGCCTCTGTAAGATCTTATGAGGTCACCCAGCAGCGCTGTTAAATTCACCTTGTTTATCCTAGTTTTGGTCACTCTTTCTTAAAATCACACTACAAATGAGTGAGGGGAATGGAAAAGAACTGATGGATTATATACAAACATAATTAGTTATCAAATGCCTTCATTTCTACTCTCGATTCTAAAATGGGACTTACTCATTTAACAAATTAATTGGATACCTCCTCTGTACCAGGAACCATTCTGGGTCCAGTGGGAGGAGAGATCAAAGCCTTATCAGCATGGTCTTTATGTTCTAATAGAATCACAGCACACACTTTAATTAGTAAGGACTGTTCTCTAGCCAGTCAGTAAAGAACTTCACTGGCTGTGTGAAAAAAAGACAACAAAACAACCAAAAATGGAGACTATACCAGACTCCCAACTGCTAACATAAGTTTATGTTCCAATGGAATTAAAATTAATAAAATAAACACAAAGCCAGACAATAGAAAACTTAAATTACTGGTAAAATATACTTCACTGTTTACATAGTATGCTTTTTGTGACTGAAACTTTATCCATGAAAATCAGAGCCAGCTAGTGAGGGAGAAAACAAAAGCTATCGGTTTTCTCACACATTCAAGAAACAAAAAATCTTTTCTGAGGTAAACAGGTTTAACAAGCTACACCCAGTTACACCTCTGTAAACCACTTGGCTTGCCTTCTTCAAACCAAATACGTGTTTCTAACCTCAAATTGCATTACACTGGGAATGAAAACTCAAGTTCCATCGAGGTGAGTTTACAAAAGTACCATTCCACCTCCTGCTCCATCTAAGTCACCCACTGTAAAGAGCCCAGGGAGAAAATAAGAAATACAGTGAAAAGGCATCCTGAAGAGAAAATGAGACAGTAAGAAATAATACGAAAGGAAGCAACATGCTGGGTGTCGAAGTTCATCAAGCAGTAGTTGAAGGGGAAGAAGGGCAGAATGCCGAAGGCCAGGAGGACTACAGGGCACACACAGTAGGCATCCTGCCTGCCACTGTGGTCCCTCATCTCTGAGGTCCTTGCATGTCGTCTCAACAGTGGTCACAGATGAAGAGAAAGAAAAACTGCCTTTTCCAAGAAAAACAGCATATAAATGTGTAATTTTAATACAACTGTGATATAATCTTTGTGATCATACTGTGTTTCAAAATACACTCAGTGAGACACAGTCCTGAGCCAATTTCAAAAGATGCCTTTTGTCAGTCCTAAGCAACGACAGCACATGCCCTCAGTCTGATAGAGCCTGAGGGTCTTCTGACTCAGACCTACATTCAACACTTGGGTAGAGAACCAAACATGACTTCATGTTTTAAAAATAAATCTAGTCATTTATGCAGATAAATTAGAAGCAAGACACAAGCTATTTCAGGTTAGTGAGGCTTTATTTGCATTCAATGGATAAATGAGGAAAGGGAAAAAATGAAAGAATTAAGAGAAGAGCCCTGAGAAGGGAATGGAGCCAGGTGAGTGCCTTAAGAAAACAAAGGCAACTAACAATAGCAAAACTAATGAAAAGCTATTAAGAGTCTTAAGCTATGACCCCTTGGAGTGCTCCTCCACACACCAGCCCTGTTAACAGATATTAAGGACACAAGAAGCTCCCTGGACATATCAGTTTGAATAAACTCTGCTAATAAAGTTAAAGGTGTTTCTTTTTCCTTTGTTAGTGCATACTAGTAATGTAGAATGGTAAATGATGAGGTTCATTTTGGGAAACTGGTATATGCATTTAACATATCATGATAATATTCAATCCTATTACCTCCACTTCCTACCCTCCTCCCTTATCCCCTTACTCATCTCCAAAAGATTACTTTCTAGTTTACAGTCATCTCCTTTATTTGTTTATTATTTTTAGGTTTCTCACATAAAAGAAAACATGGATGGCTAATTTTCTGAGTCTGGCTTATTTTTGCTTCAGCATGATAGTTTCCAGTTCTGTCTATTTTCCTGCAAATGACATGATTTCATTCTTTATGGTTGATTAATATTCCATTTTACTTTACCAATTTATTCTCTTTATCAACTCATTTGTTGATGGGCATCTCTAGGGCATTTCTATACCTTACCTATGTGAATTATACCACTATCAACATGGATATGCATGTATTGCTACAACATGATGTCTTTAATTCTTCTGGGAATATACCCAGGAATGGTACAGCTGAATGAAATGGTACTTCTATTTTCAGTTTTCTGAGGAATCTCCACACTGCTTCCTAGTTATACTAGTTTATCTTATTTATTTATTTTAGTTTTACTAGGTTATAGCATCACCAACACTGCAAGTGAGTTAGTTTCTTTTCCCTCCCTTGAATTCTCTCCATCCACTGTTTTTTGTATTATTGATGATAGTTATTCTGACTGTAGTGAGATGTAATTTGAAAGTTTTGACCTGATTTTCCTAAAAGACATGAAACACTTTTTCATATACTTATTGACCATTTCTATTTTTTCTTTTACAAAGTGTCTATTCAGTTTACTTGCTTATTTTTTGATTGGGGTGTTTGGAGGGTTTTTTTAGTTCTTTATGTATTCTAGATATTGATACTCTATCAAAATAGCACACCGATTCTGTAAATTACATCTTCACTCTGTTGTTTCCTTTGCTATGCAGAAGCTTTCTAATTTGATGTAATCCCATTTATTGATTCCTGATATTATTCCCTGTGCTATTACAGTCCTACTCAGGAAATCTTTCCTTTGCCCACAGTTTCAAGTGTTTCTCCTATGTTATCTTACAGCAATTTCAACTTGCTAGCTTTATATCTAGGTCCTTGACACATTTTGATTTGATTTTAATACAGGGTGAGAGATAAGGATCTAGTTTTAATACTTTGCCTGTGGATATCCAGCTATCCCAGAAGTTAAAGATGCTGGTTTTTTGGGTCCCTCTGTCAAAAATCAAATGGCTGTAAATTCATGGTTTTGTTTCTGTGTCTTCTACTGTACACTGTTAATCTACATATCTGTTTTTGTGCCACTACCAAGTTGTTTCTTGTGACTAAAACTTTGTAGTACAACTTGATATGTGTTATTGTTATGGCTTCCAGCACTGCTTTGACTATTCTGGCTCTTTTGTGTACCATAAAAATTTTAAGATTGTTTTTTCTAGTTCTCTGGAGAATATTGTTGATATTTTAATAGGGATTGCATTGAATCTGTAGATTATTTTTGATAATACTGCTATTTTCATGATACTAGTTCTTTGGATCCAAAGCAAGAGCTGCCTTTCCATTTTCCAATGTCTTCTTCAATTTCTTTCTTCAAGATTCTATAATTTCATTGTAGGAGTCTTTCACCTCTTTGGTTTGGTTTATTCCTAAGTTTGTTTGTTTTTTAAGATATTATAAATGGAGTTTCGCGGACTATGGAGGGGGAGAGAACAAGAGAACAAGCCCCGCCTGAGAACCAGCACCATGTTCAGGCTGCTGCTGGAGTAGGGACAGCCAGATCCAAGCCCTTCCCCGTGAGTCAGCATCATTTGTGGACTGTGAGGGGCGAGAACAAGACAACAAGCCCTGCCTGTGAATCAGCACCATGCACAGGCCACCACAGGCAGAGGGACAGCCAGATCCCTGCCTTTTCTGGCTCACGGGCTGGCAAACAAAAGTACCAATTCCCTCCCCCTGCCACTGTAAGTGACCAGTAGATCCAGAGAAACATAAGCTATGATGATAGTTATTAAGGTGAAATGCAATTGGATGCCTGTGGTGCTCTGCTGTTTCACTGACCTTGCAGGTCTACTGTCAGTGGTCTGATCATCTGTTCAGAAGATAGCAGTACTCAGTGTGGCATCTAGAGGGGATCTCCTTCTGAGGGTGGTAGCCATTGTTGATTCCCTATAGTGTTGTTTGAAGTCCTATATCATTTTCATTGTTTTGTTGGGTTGGTTTTATTCTCTTTGTTTTGTTTATGTTATATCTAATGGCATGAGTAGCTATTTCAAAGATAGCAAGATATAGTATGGTAGCCATTTTGGATTTACTACTGTCTTGTTTTGAAGTCCTTTATTGCATCCACTGTTTTGTTTTTATTGTTTCTATTCTATTCTGTTCTGTTTCATTTTTACTATGTCCAAAGGTATATGAAACTATTTAGAAGACAACAAAAGGCATTATAGTAACTATTGTTGATTTCATATTGTTTTGAAGTCCTGTATTACTTACACTGGTTTGTTTTTGATTGATTTTATTCTGTTTCATTTTCCTTGGTTTTATTCTCTTTAAAATTAAAACAAAAAATAAAGATATTATGGATGTAATTATTTTCCTGATTTTTTTTTCAGTAAGTTCATTATTGGTATATAAGAACCCCATTGATTTTTGTGTGCTGATTTTGTATCTTCAATAGATTTCCTTATAGTAAGATTTCTTAGAAGCCTGCTCATGTGTAATTATGACCTCTAGAAGGAATCTGATTTCCTAAACTCACATGACCACAATTTAACCAGGCTTTTTAATAAAAAATCTCATGGAATAGAATCTTCTAAAAATGTTCATATTTTAATTATTTTAATTAAAATTCCTTCAAAGCAAAGTTTAAATCATTTCCTCTATCTTCTTAAACATCACATGCTGGATTGAATAGTCTCTTGATAGCTCAGTTATCCTTGTGTGAAACTCTTACTAAAGTGTTTGAGGTAATGTGGTTTAGGGCATGCCAGATGGGTTTTCTTCCTCTCTGTTTGCAACGTGCTAGGTGCTCCACTGCTATGATGTCCCATTTCAGCTTCTAACTTTTTCTGACTGACTGCCAAAGTCACAAAGTTTCTTATTTGTCTTGGATTTACATACCAGAAAACAGGAAAGCTCAATGTAAAATATCAGGATAAAGAGTGGTAAAATGTAGTTCCTGTTCTTTTTTTAAATTTTTTTTATTTTTTAAGAGAATAAAATCAAGCCAAATAAAACAGAATAGAGTCAATCAAAACAAAACAATGAACATGGTACATGACTTCAAAACAAGACAAAAGGAATCAATAATGGCTACCATAATGTCTCTTGCTATCTTCAAAATAACTGCCCATACTCTCAGGCATGAATAAAATCAAACAAAATAGAACAGAATAAAATGAATAAAAACAAAACAATGAAAGCAATACAGGACTTAAAAACAAGATAACAGTAAAACAACAGTGGCTACCATAATGCTTCTTGCTATCTTCAAAGTAGATGCCTATACCATCAGACATAATACAATCAAACAAAACAAAATAAAATAAAATCAATGAAAACAAAACAATGAAAGCAATACAGGGCTTCAAAACAAGACAGTAAGAAATCAATAATGGCTACCATAATATATTTTGTTATCTTTGAAATAGCTGTCTGTCTTGGTTACTTTTCTTTCATTGCTGATACAAAATACCAAACACCCAAAACTAGGGAAGGGAAGGTTTATTTCTTACAGTTCTTAGAGATTTCAGTGCATACTTAGCTGGTTCCAAGGCAGGGTGGTGTGGCTGAGGGGCAGCCTGGCTGCAAGCAGCAAGAGCGAACAGGGCAAAGGAGGGAAAAGCATACCTCCTTCCCGACCTTACATTGTATGCCAGCTCCACCCCTGGGCAGGTACAGCACTCACACCTATCCAAGCGCTAGACAACAAACCAATCACAAATGCTAGATTCAACCGCTTCCATGACCACATGAGGCTTGGGGGGGCCTCATGACACAAACCATAACACTGTCCATGCCATCAAATAAAACAAAACAAAACAAAACACAATAAAACCAAACTAAACAGAATAATGAAAACAATATGGGCTTCAAATCATGTTAATAGATTAACAAT
>RJWT010045346.1:0-11627 GCA_004365215.1 Cuniculus paca
GGGTGGAAGAGTTATGACCAACCACAAGGACAACAGCAAGTGAAGTCAGGGATATTCAAAGTCCTTACCTCTAAAGGAAATAGTGTGGGTGGCCCTATTGCAGAGTTGAGAATAAATAAGGGAATAAAAGATTCTTTATGATTGATGGACAATACAAAAAAGAGGAAAAGGAGGTCATGAAATTTTCATGGAGATTTATGGGGACACCTCTGAGAATATTCTACTACTGTGACTAGAAAAGCATTTCAGAAACAGTTTGCCATTTTGAAAGAAAAATGCAAGAGAATATAGCATGCAAAATGACAATGAAAACTCACTAGTCAGTATTAGGTTGAAATGAAGATGAACGTTAATATGAAAAGAATCTCAAATAATTTTAAAATTATAATATCCTGTAGAGATTCTTCAAGGTATATTTGACAAGTATATCTTGAGTAGTTCCATACACAGAGATGATACAAATAACCATTCAATAGGAAATTATACTTAAAGACAATTTTAATTATATATAATATATTCTTTGTTCTTCTCCTTTAGACATGACTTTAATGTCTTTACAAGTAATATCATCAATTTTTAGAATGGTAAAGCATAATAGTAAATTATTTTTCCCATCAGCAATCACATTAATTTCAGTAGACTAATAATTTATTTAAATATTTACCACAATAAATAAAGAAATTATCTCATTTAAATTTTCGTTTCACTAGTGTTAAGGATATTTTCATTTTAAAAATACACATATATGTTGGGTTTTTTACTCTTAGTGACTTCCACAGTCCTTTTTCTTGAAAGATTTCTAAGATTTGTAAGATTTATGTGGTATTGTCCTCTTATCTGTATATACTTTGAAATTTTCAATTTTGTTTTTGATTTTATTTACATTGTATTTTTTAGAGAATAAAACCAAACAAAATAAAACAAAATAAAGCCAATCAAAACAAAACAGTGAAAGTGATGCAGAACTTCAAAGCAGAATAATAAGAAATCAACAATGGTTACCAAAATGCCTCTTGTTATCTTTAAAATTGCTCCCCATACCATCAGACACAATAAAATCAAACAACACAGAACAGAATAAAACCAATCAAAAGGGAATGTTGAAGAAAACTAAACAGTAAAATGGAACAAAACAAAGCAGTGAGAACAATATTGAATTTTGAAAACAAGACAGAAGGAAATTCCCCGTAGTTGCCTATTGTTATCCTCTAAATAGATGCTCAGACTACTGGCTTTAGGCCTGCAAAGTCAATCAAAGTATACAAGCCTTAAGTTGTTTTTGTACCTCAGTTGCTATCAACTCAGTCTATTGCTTAGGGGGGATGGGGATGGAAATGGGGGCAATTCTTCTTGTCTCCCAGCCTGTACACCAGCTGGTTCATTGGAAGGGTGAATTGGCTTCTTGTTTTTTCTTCCCAGGGCCCGCATGACCACCACTGGCTCGTGGGAAGGTACCCTTGACTTAAAAACATAGATATCCTCCCTTACTCTTTGCAGTTTTTACACTTAAACATAATATTTTACTTAGCATATCATAAATTCTTAGTATAGTTTCTATTATTTTATGGTGAAAAGACAATGTCAAATTAGTAGTGAAACCTGCTATGTAATACAATGACATGAAATATATTATTAAGAATTTTAAATAAATGAATATATACCTAAATATGTACAAACATATTTCAGAGTTTAAATTTAAAATTTAACTCAAAAAGAATTAATTTAAGAAAATTTAATTCAAAAGTAAAAATATGAAACTACCTGAATTTCAACAATACAATAAACAGAATTTTTTTCCAAAAAGACAAAAATTGTTTCTCATTAAGTGAAAAATCCTGGTTTAGTATCTATAAACAATAGTTATATCAAAGAATTGTGCTAATTGTTCATAAAAATTATTGAGAGTTGTTTAATATTATTCAGATTTTACAAAGAGATTATAAGTGAAGTATTACAATAAAGCTCTCCTAGGGAATAGATTTAGAAAAGTAATTGAGAGACAATAACTCAGTTATATAACACATAGAAATATAAAATTTTTATTTCAAATGTTAATATCAAATTTAATTTCAATCAATGAACATTTATAGAAAGAGATAAAAACGTTTCATTTATTCAGGTTTACCTACTGTATAAACTTCTATCTTCCACCCTATTGTATTTATCCAGAAAAATATAATTTATAGATTCTTACAAATGATATAACATCAACGTTTGCAATAGTTTTATTTGAAATAGCCTAGAAATGAAAACAACCCAAATTTTCATTATCATATGAATGCATAGACAGACTGGGGAGTGTGCAAATAATGGACTACTACTGCACTTAATTCAATGTCACAAATTATTCCACTGAAGGAAGTTCTACAATTTTTAAAATCTGTAATCAATTGTAACTTTGATAGATCATCAAACTGAAGAAAATAGTAAATTTTTAACACCTTAATGTGGGCATAATTTGATGTAATAAACTGCACACCCATAAAACATACAGTGTGATCAGTGTTCACACATGCATATACCCCCAATCATAACCAAGATAGTGAATATGTCCATCATTATCAAAAGTCTTCTCATGCTTTATGTAATCTTTCTCTCTCCCTAGCCATATCCATCAGCTATGACTGACCTGCTTTGTGTTACTTAGATGAATGTGTATTTGCTAGAATAAATTTGATGTACAAATGGAATCATACAATATGTATATTTTTGTTGGCCTTTTTTTGGCTAGCATATTTATTTAGGAATTCATCCATGTTGTTATATTAACATTTACTTCCTTTCCCTAGCCGAGTATAGTAGTATTCCTGTATTTTTTTTCTAACTATAGTCTTAGAGAAGAAATTTTAATGTCAGTGGAGTCTGATTTATCAATTTTTATTTTATGGATCTTGCTTTTGATGCTGTGTCTAAGAAATTTTTGCCTAACCAAAGGTCACTAAGATAGGCTTCTATAATTCTGTCTAGAAGATTTATGCTTTTAGATCTATGGTCCATTTTGAATTAATTTTTGAATGTGGAATAATATATAGATGTCATTACTTTTTTGCTTATTGCTATGCAATTATTCCTGTCCCATTTGTTGAAAATCCTATTCTTTCCCCAATGAATTGGTTTTATACATTGACTAAAAAATAAACATCCATATATATGTGGATATACTTTTCAATTTTCTAGTTTATTTCATTGAATTATTTTTCTTTCTTTAAGGCAATACAAAACCATCTTGTTTAATGTTTGTTTGTTTATTTTGAGACAGGATCTCCCTATGGAGTTCAGGCTGACCTTGAACTCACTATGTAGTCTCTGCTGGTCTCAAATTCATATCAATCTCCTGCCTCAGCCTCCTGAGTGCTGAAATTATAGGTATGTGCCACCATTCCCAGCTTGATAGAAAACTTCCTTGACTGCAGCTTTATAAGTATTGAAATTAAAGAAATTGCTTTTGTGTTTTTTTCTGGGTTTCATTAGTTTGTCTAGGATCTTTGTATTTCTATATGAATCTTAGATTAGGATTCTTTTTTTTTTTTTTTTCCGGCACCAGAGATTGAACTCACGACCTTGCGCTTGCCGGGCAGGTCCTTAGACCGCTGAGCTAGATCCCCAGCCCCTTAGATTAGGATTCTTAATTTCCAAAAAGAAAAAAGTCTGCCCAATTTTAGTTTGTGATTGCATTGAATCAATGAATCATTGTTTTTGAGTGAATTAACATCTTAGTAATTGTTTGTAAGAGATTTTTGCAACTTGTGCATCATTTATATGGCCCATTCATCTATCCATCTACTCAACATTTACTTTATAAGCAAATTGCTCATGCAAGGTATTACTCAAGGAACCCAGGAAATACCAGTGAACAAAAAAGACAAAGCCCTACCTTTGTAGACTAACATTGTACCTGAGTACACAAGTGTGAGAACCAAGGATCAACATCATGAATAACAGTGATACATGGTATACTACACAGTGACAAATTCTACGGCAAAGTGACCTCAATAGGTAAAGGGGATGGAAAATTGATGTGGTGTGGGGTTGATGATAGGTGTAGCTCATAGAGTATTTAGAGAGACACTATGAAGAAAGTGACATTTGGCAAAAGCTTAAAGGAAGTGATGCACTTAGTGATGGAACTGTCAGGGAGAAGAGCTTTTCAGGTGAAGGGAAAAGCCATGGCTTGGTTGCAGTGTGCAGAGTACTTGAAGAAAAGCAAGGAGAGTTCTATGACTGAAGTCGTGAAGACAGAGAGAAAGAGAACATGACTGTGGACCATGTAGGTCATCTACCAGTTTCAGCTTTTACTGAGTGGATCAGAGTCACCGTATGGTGAAATACAGTAATAAAAGAAACAGGAAGGGACAATGAGACCTGTAGAATGACGGGGTAGAGATGTTAAGAATAAATAATGTAGTAAAGCAGTCCCTAGCTTTCACACTGGATGACTCTAGAAAGTTCAGAGGAAGTGTTTATATATCAATATAGATTATATGTGTATATATGTACATGAATATGTATATGTGTATGTATACACACACAAATAGAGCTATCATCAAGAGACCATAACTTCAGAAGTTAAAATTGAAAGAGCAAAAGCACAAATCTCAAGGATGTACATTGCATTAATATTTCTGAAACTATACTCAGATTCTAGTTAATTGTACTAGTACTGTCACACACCTTGATCACTGTGAAGTGTAAAGACTGAATTACAAACAACAGAAGTGTTGCTAGATAGCTAATACATCAACATTGAAGTCCTGCTCATTTGAATTCAGATGTGCTAGTCTGAGTGTGTAAAAAGAATCAATGAGGAAAGGAGATGTGTCTCCCAGTGAACTGATGGGAGGCAAACACATTTAAAGCTATGTCAAGACTCTCAGTGGGACAAGATCTCGAGCAACAGATTACACTTGGGAAAAGATAGTAGCTTTTAATAAAAGAATATGGAGTTGGAAAGTACTCAACTAAAGAGTTCATTCCTTTTCACAAAATCTTTATGTTTGGCTAAGGTATGAAAAAAATGGCATTGTGTTCAAAAATAGGCCATGTAACTAAAAGCCAAAAACTGTAATCACAGAAAATAATTTCTCAGCATAGCATTTTGGAAGTGACTCTGGGTTAATGGCAGTAGCTGCACCATTACCCCAACTGCGTGACTATGTAAATGCATTTCATGAAATAAGTTTAAATTATTAAGAATCCTAAATTCAAATGTGATATCCTTATAGATAGTTTCCCATACCATTAACAAGTGCCTCCTTGTAAAAGGCAAATAAATAACATTTTCAATGTGAAGAACTTCAGGTTTCAATAAAGAAAAGTATGAGCACAGTTTTTCCTGCTGCTTCTAAAATATAAAATCTGGGTGCTTTTCATGGTGAAATGTAGTCAATATGATTTTTAATCATTTTGGCATTTATACTTATGGTGCTCGAATTTGCTACTGGTACATTCCATTTGACACTAAACTAGTATTCTTTCCTGAATTAAAAACAATTCCTGCTGTTTGTGTGAAGTCTCTAAATTAGGTAATGCAATTCTCAAAATCTAGCCAAAAATATCATTCTTTAGATGTTATTCTTTTGGCATATTTGGAGAGCATATATGTCATAAATACATTTTAAATATGTTCTCAGGTGATACAGGAAGAAGAAAATTCGAAACTTAAATGTAGAGAATAGTTTATAGGTTGGTTTTATTGCTAGTCTGCTTACAAATGAAACTACAGTGCTCGGTGAGATAAACTTTTATGATAAACTTTTTGTTGTATCAAAAGGTACAGAAGTTATTTCTCTCAACTTAGTCACTGGAGAAAGTTTGAAAGTCTGTATACATCCATGTATTTTTAAAATTGAGTATTTCTGGCTCTGCAATATGCTTTCCTTTGAGGAAGGAAAGTAAAGCAATTTCATCTTTTTTTTCCAAGTCGTATAAAATCACACCTAGGAAAATGAATTAGTACACACACACACACACACACACACACTGACACATCCATAGATTAAACTCATCTTCAAGCTAAATTTGGAAATCTTGAGCACATATGTTAAAAATTTCATAGTGCGGTGGCACCAAAATATGTGCTAAGAGTCAGCAAATGTGTCTTGGAGTGTTTTAGACATGAGTAGCTCCCATTGACAGAAAAATAAGAGTGGGTGCTCAAATTGAGAAGATTGCACCAGATTTAAATCAAACAGTCCTTTTTTCATGCAGATATCTGAGGAATGTTAGCTAAACTAAGTAGCATGCTCTTTATTTACTATGTGATAATATAGAAACTGATTATGAATAATAGTTATTGTATGCTGGTGATTAAAGTTTATAAAAGCGAGAAGTTGGATGGAGTGTCTGAATTATGGAATGAATTCTTTATCTATCTGAACATGTGTTTTGTCCAAACTCTTAAAGATATGAATTGTTCAGCTATACTTGTTTATCTGTATGCCATTTTAGGGATTTAAAAATCATCTTGTTCCCAAGAATGAGTACCTCACAATTACATCTAATGGCAGGCAACATTGAAAAAGTAAAACAAAAGTTACGTTTGGAGAAGGACAAAATTTCTGCATAATTATCAGTGAAACAGGTGGTAAACATAGAATAGTTGGTACTATAGTTTATAGAAGATATCACAAAAATTATGAATTAAAAAAAATTGTCTGCACACCTGCAATACTAACTCGCAGGAAGTCAAGGCGGGAGGATCGAGAGTTCAAGACCAGATTGACCCACATAGCAAGAGCCTGTCTCAAAAACATTGTCGTAAAAAGATCCAGATGCATAAAATAACTAAACTGAAGTCCATTTCATTAAACTAAAGCTAATTTAAATTTAATTTTTTAACTAGGTTTGGTGATGGTACATACCTATAGTTCCTGTACTCTGGGAGACTGAGGCAAGAGGATCGTGAGTTCAAACACAGCCTGGGCAACTTAGGGAGAATCAGTCTCAAAATATAAAATTTAAACAAGGGTATGTAGCTAAGGTATGGGGTTAAATCCACAGTACTGAAAAAAGAAACACTGAGAATTGTTTTAAAGCAAAAATTATTAGAAAAAAATGATGAAGAATTTAAGATAAATTTTGAAAAAATAGCAACATTTGCCTTGTTGGGTAAAGACAGAATATCCCGATATTGTTATAATTTTTGAATTATTTAGTTCTCACCTCAAACTCCATTGTGAGATTTTTTTGTCTATCATGACTGCCATTAAAAATAGCACATTGAAAATTTTTTGCTTCTATAAATTAAGCAAGAAAAGAATACTTTATTGCATTTAAAAATTTAAGATAGATGTTTAGATAGATGATAAGTGTGATATTCAAAGTGTTCATATAACTAATGTGGGAATTGCTATCCTTATAAATAGTTGTAGTGTGATAGTATCTATCTTAATCATCACTTAGAAATAGTTTTAGTTACAACTGTGGAACCACAAAAAGGTATTAAGTGTGAAAGTGCCTATGTTAATCATCTCTAAGAATACTTTCAATTAAAAACTTGTACAATTTATTTTCTCATCTTTGCCCTACAGTTCAGTTGTATTGTGTTTACTATGTGTGTATTGCATGTTATTTTGTGTGTGTGTGTGTGTGTTGAATCTAATGGCAAATTATTAAAGGCAGTGGAGAAGTGATTTTTAAAAAGGACAGCTACAAGGATTCTTGTGATAGATTTTAACTGTGATAATGAACGTAGGCATGTGATAAATTTGTATAGAACTAAACAGACCAGACACATGTGCAGGCATGCACACACACACACACACACACACACACACTCACAAACATACATATAAAAGGTTTCCAGATAGTATCATGCCAGTTTCCTGGCTGTGATATACTATAGTATTGCAAGATGCTACCTTGAGGGAAAACTGGTTGAGGGATAAGGATACTCTGAATTATTTCTTACAACTGCACATGAATGTACAATTATCTCAAGTAAAAGAGAATCTTAAAATTTAAGACACCTTTAAAATGAAAATTTTTAAATACTTGGATACTGAAAGTAATTCATGAAACTGAAGAAGAAGGTTTAGATGATAGGATCATTAAAGACAGAGATATTAATTTACGGCCAGTGACAGTTAATCCAACTCTGCCACCAACTTCTAGCTAAGACATCCCAAATCCAACAAGAGCCTGAGAATTCAGGCTTGAGCTGTTAGAAGTTGAAAAACATATTTTCTTACAGAACAAAGTACTCAGGTCAGAGACAATCTGCATATTAAAGAGATGCTGATCACAAATCAGAGGATAAGTATTAAAATTTTCCAATTCTTTGTAAGATTCTGCCTTGCCTTTTAGGTTGTTAGAACACTTGATTTACAGTTATTTGTCTAATTTGATGTACTTTATGTTCAAGCATTTTCTTCCTGCTTTAAGAAGTACCTTCAATTAATTCTATTTCTGATACCTGCTATAAGGAAGACCCTTAAAATTTCACTGATCAATTAAAGAATGTGTTATTTCTAACAGTAAGAAAATCCGTTGTTAAAATAATGCCATAAAATAAAGATAGTCTTAAATGGAAGTGCATTATGCATGAATCAAAATGAATTTCCTATCTTTTGTTGCAAATAACATTTAACACTGACATACATCAATTTAACAATAGTATACAAATCTATGTGATAAACTTAGTGAATTAAACAGTTCGCATACAAAAAATATGTTGTCTTGACCTTTGGCTAACATGTAAATGCCCATACAACATGATATTCACTTTAGAATTGGATCAGTCATAATTGTAGAGTCAATTTAATTTAAGTGACTTCAGTTTGTCCTTGAATATACATGGATTTTTTTAAAAGCGGTAACAATTTCTTTGGCAACATTCTCTATCATTTAGAGGGAATGTTTATGCTTTCCTCTTGAACCTGTATGAATTTGAAATTAATTTGATCAAGAGTAACGAGAAAAAAGTGATATTATATAACTTCCTGTGTTAAGTAATATATGTAGCTTTCAGCCTATGCAGTGGGTCATTTACACTAGAAATAAGACTCACCATGGAAGAAATTCATCTACATTACGGGTAAAATTCTGTGAGCCATCATATAGAAAAACCATGTGTAGGGTCACCAGTTGGCTGCCCCAATGGAAGTCCAGCCAACCACTAACATTACCTACCAGTCAGATCCAGGAGTGACGTCAGAACTTCAGCCTTGTCAAGCTGAAAATAACTGCAACAACAGCCAATGTATTTTACTTCCCAAATTCCTGCCTTCCAAAACTATAAAAAGAAAATAACTGGCCATGTCACTCATTTTGAGAAAAACTTCTAGAAGAGATTAGTAATTTAGTTCAATAAGTGTAAAATGGTAATCAATTATAGATAAGAATGTAAAGTATAAAAGGCATGAAAAAGTTAATTATATCTTACTTAAACAGCAAAGACTTCTTTTCCCAAAATCTAGAGCACAAAGTTTGTTAACTGTGAAGTGACAGTAAAGAGATTAATGGCACTTTGTTGGATAGAACTCTATATTCCAAATAAGGTTAAAAAGTCAAAAGTGTTTAAAATCAAAAAGGGAGGAGGGTGAGTCTTCAAAGTTACTCAGGAACTCTCTGTGCGCTTAGCTGAAAATTCAAATATGTGCCCTACACTGAAAAGCACGATTTTTAAGTTTCTACTTCCCTTCATTCTTTTGATACAGACAAAACTATTTCTCAAGAACAGTCGCTTTAACCGGCAAACCTGATAGAATCATTCTGGTAATCAAGCTCAGATTTCATTCATCTGTTCAGAATCTTGGGCTAAAATCCATATTGTAACTGTATCTTGGAACCAAGTCTGAGACCAAGAAATTTTAGCCAGTCTGTGATCTTAATTTCAATCTCTTTATTTTTATTTGTATTAATCGTTGGTAATCAATGGAAACACAGAAATAAGACAACAGCATAAACCAGAGCAGAATAGTCGTAAATAGACGCCAGGCTGAAAGTCTTTTGGACTACAAGGGCCAAATGAGTTTGGTCTGCAAATTTACATAAAGGCTACCTTGTAAAATTATGCGTGAAGTTATTTGATGGAAAATATTTTTTTTCTATTTGGCAAAAATAGGACTGGTTGTCCATTGCCTGTTTGCAAGGTGTGTTTCCTCTAATTCATCCTTTTACCTTATTGTACCCCTCCTGGCTGGCATTGTGTTCTATGTGGTTAGGTTTTGCCTCCTTTACCAGATGTGGCTATCAAAATAAAAGTGCAATGTGACCACAGATTGTAGATTTTCTCATTTTGCCTGCTCATATCCGTGGGTTCTTATTTTTAATAGTACAGGATTTTTAAATTTCTGTACAAGATGAGAAATGCAATTAAAATAGAGTCTAAAAATTCTGGACCACCATTGCTCCACTTTATTCTCAAGAAAAACAAATTTGAAAATAATCAACTACTACCACATCTCAACTCTAAAATTATAATTCTATCATCCTAGCTATTGTAAGTAGAGAATATCACCCACTCAATCAACAAATACACATTTGGACAATTCTACAAATTTTACAAGGAAGAAGAGATGGAAATACTTTATTATGTGAAATTTTTCCTAGTAAATAATCAGTAAGAAAATAATGATAGTATGTTTCATTACTCCTCAATATCTTAGATATGTGATCTTGGCAGTCTCAAACCTTTTGAGACTCAGTCACACCATCTGACACAGAGGATTAATTTATTGTCACCCTGAGGCCAGGGAGCAAGAGAGAGAATGAATGGAGATCTCTTGAAATTATTAGATTAGTAATCTGTCCCAGTCATTTTTCTTTGTTTTGCTTTCTCTCTCTCCTCTGTTCTTTCTGCCCGCTCCCACTTGACACCCACCTCATACCCTGCCAACTACACAGTAGTGTCTTAATCTAAATTCTGTCTTCTAGGAGATATTTTTAGCTCTGCAAAGGAATAGCCCTATCCTTACAAACTTTCTGTTTTCTCAGAAAATAATGGCTAAGTTGAAGTTTTATGCAAAGATGTAGTTAAAGTGGATTTCAGTTACTTCAGTTGATGTCAATTTCCCTGTAATTAAGAAGGAGAAAGAAGAGAAGGGACAGGGAAGAATGAAATATCAACAGTTACAACACACTTCAAATGTCAAGAGAAATTATGGCCAAAAGTTTAGATGGGCTTCTTGGTCTCAGGGGTAAACAAAAGTCACAGCTAGAAGACTGAGTCAAGACATTTGGAGAAAAGGAAATGTAGCCATATCACTCTATAGTCTAAGAATCTATTTTACTCTGAATTGTCCTGCAACATGGGGTGATATTCTTGAATTGCTCACAGCTAGATTTTTCAACTAGAAAACCCTGGATAGCATTAGCTTGCTTGAGTAGTTGAGTTTATATTTTATTGCCTTCTCAATGCATTAAGCAGAGTAATTTTGCTTAGCCAAAAATGATTTTTGTAGTGTTTTTGTAAAAAAAAATGCTAATTATAAAGGAATATGCAATGACTGCTTAAAGTTACAGTCTTGGCTTGTGATTTATTTTACAAGCCTTTCCTCGCTGTACTTTGCTAAATAGACATTCCTTGTGTTTTATTGCAAGTTTATTCCATTGCGTCATGCTCTCACTAGGATCGTGTGCCTATATTTTATTTTACTCCTGCCATTAATTACCTGTGGGCCTGTATC
>RJWT010045347.1:0-11637 GCA_004365215.1 Cuniculus paca
TGTTTCCTGGTCTCGTGCTTTTCCTACACATAACTATACTGATACTCATTTTGAAGGTTGAGAGTGGTTTACATCGAGACACTCTGATGACCAAAGCAACCAAAGTCCTTCCCTACTGACAACGCAGATACAAGGACTGCCGAAGCCCCAGGGCACAGCCCAGCTATCTCACCTCTTAGCACTCCAGTGTCTGCATTTGGTTTCCTTAAGTGAGGAGAACAAAAATTAAGAGATCTGGCTACCTTTTTTTGGTACCAGGAATCAAACCCAGGACGTTACACTTGCCAGGCAGGCCCTGTGCCACTGAGCTATATCCCTGGCCCCTGGCTAGTTTTCTTAAGAGTAAATTTCAACCTATACAACTCCCTGGTTTAATTGTCATGATTTAGTCAATCCACAATTCATATATATCAAACATGCTGTATGCCACAAAACATATAATTTTTATTTGTCAAGTAAAAAATTAATTAAAATAAAAATAAATTAAGATATATATAGAGGGAAAATAAGAACTGTCTCAGAGCACAGTACTAGCTGTAATTCTTTAATTTCTCTGAAATACTCCTACTCACTGTGGCAGGTAGAGATACTGCACAGGGCTCATCCAGAGAAGGCAGCCGCTACGTTGCTGGGAGGTAAAAGATGGGCCCCATTTGAAGGCTGGTGTGGGTGGGAAGACTGGGGAGCCACCCCACAGCTGCAAGAGCTGCCAAAGTCCCTGGAAAAGGAGCATAAATCCTGCCCCCACACATGTCACTGTCACTGAGCCAGGCCGGCTGGAGCTAAGAACAGGAGCTCCTGGCATGGTTCTGTGTCTCTCATTCCAAGGCCCAAGTCAGGTCACACAGAGCAAGGACAGGCCTGCCACTGGGCCCTGAAAGACTTCCTCTGCTCTGGACCAGATCTCCTGAGTACTTCGTGGTAAGGAAAAGCCTGTTGAATATGTAGTATGGATGACTGGCCTGAACATGGCAGACATGGCTGACTCACTGCTCCCCAAAAGGAAACTCAGTTCTAAGAAATGAGCTTTCTAAACAGCGAACCGTAATCTGAGAAGATGGAAAATAAGCAAGCACAAATGTGCATGAGCAAGGGAGGAGAGGGAGGGAGAGAGCATATAGAACGCGTCTTGCATCCCACAAGTCAAATCACAAAGTGCTTCGTGCATATAAGGGAACCTGAGAAATCTCAGGATATAGCAAACTAGAAAGGCTGGGTATGGTAGCTAAGCCTTGATATTACAGCATGCTAAAGAAATTCCATTTTATTGCTGTGAACTTATGCATCATTTTCAACAAATGGGAAGAGGGAAAACTGAATTAATCAACACTTTACAGCTCACTTTCTCCACATCTTCCTGACCTCTCTAATTCACATCCCTCTTCCTTCTGCACCACATTCTGCCTCTGTCTGTGTTGTGTTCCTAACTCAACATAAGCTCTCTGGGTCAGGCTAAAGTGGAGGCAAGAGGAGGAAAGCCAAGGGTTCAGACATTGTTCAAAGTCTGGTGTGGTTTGCCGATGTCAGGACGTAGGGAAAATGAGAAGTCCAGGTCTGAGAAGTCGAGAGGAAGGCAATTCCTGTAACTCAGAGCAGACAATGGGTTGGAAATCTAGAAACACAAATAGAGTCTGAGAAGATGGACAGGTATAAGATGAAGAAAAAAATATTTCCAGACCTTAACAGGTCTGAGGAGGCAGAAAGTGAAAACCATAGAGTAAGAAACCCAAACAGAAAGCTGATTCAGAGTTCAGGCCCTCATCTATCTGCCCTTATATATGACCGTGTTTCCTATTATCATTTAGTCACACTTCTGGCTATGAAGTTTTGAAGGGAAAGGGTATTGAGGAGGCACTTGGGCAATATGTTAAACGTGTTCCTTTGATTGGGACAGCTGAAAATGCAGAAAAAGGACAGAACATTTCTTATGCCTTAAGAACAGCATCAGTGTGGTAATCATTCATCCCCCAGGGTTTTGGTGCCTTGTATTCCTGCTCAAAGGTGTGTTAAGAGATCAGACTAAATGAAAATCAGTCATTCATTGTTTAATACCAAAATCTTTGTCCCCAGTCACTCTGAAATTGTCAATCAGTGTAAATACTTATTAATGACTACTACATGCCAGGCACAATGCTAGGCAGTGTGAGTAAATGGGGAGAAGACTGGAAGGAACCCCTAGCATCGTGAAGCTTCTCATCCCTTCCTTCTTGTCCATTTTTCTTGTCTTAGAAAAATGTCTTAGGGTTCAAGTAAAACCCTGTTGGAAGTTTTCAGTATAGCAAAATTATTGCAACAGCCTTCTTCAGTCCCAAATTGTTGTTTTCCTTTGTTGTTAAATCTAAAATACATAAGGTAAAAGAATAAGGTATTGACACTTGGAAATCACAAACAGAAATTTAGAAATTAAGAAATTAAGAAACAGAAATTAAGAAATAAATGACCTAGGAAAATAGTACGTATCCAAATGTCAGCCTCCGTTAAGTTATTGATGAAACATAAAGACACTGCATACTTTTACCTTTCTGGTTGTCCATGAACACACATGTCTATTTAGATAAACACATATAGACACACACTTAAAGAGATTGTTCTCTTTGTGTCTTTAGAGTGTGCATCAACACTGGCAAAGCTTAGAATTTTAGAACTTGGGGTACTCTAAGAAAATTTTTGAAACAATAAAACTGAATTCTCGGTAATCACTTAGTCATAAACAATCAGTTTAGGAACTGGAACTCACAGGTGTCAGCTACAAGCAAATGAATATTTCCCTGGACATCATTTTAAGATTTTGCTCTAAATTAGAAATAACACTTTGGCACCTACAAAAAATACAAAGCTTTCAAAGAGCAATTATGAAGTATAATCTTTTTAACTAGTAAAATAAAGGTCAGAGGAAAAGTGAATTCTAAAATATTCTGCTCTTCTGACTTATATTATTCAGCTGCTGTTAATAGTCATAATTGTGTCTATTGTGCATTTCCTAGAAGCTGGAGCTGGGTTTTTAAAAAGCAAAGTAAGTCATTTTGCAAAAATAATAATGATAAAAGAACCAAAAAGGCATACGAAGTAGTGTTTGGACTGTAATCATGTCGAACTTCAGGCCCAGGTCACATTGTCTGCAGTTTACACAGTGCACAGCGGTAGCTCAAGTGCTTTTGGAGTTTCATCCAAAGAGAAAAAGCCAAATGACCACAATCTCTGTTTGATAATCACTTATGGCATAATAATCCACTTGTAAAGCTGACTTTTAAAAATAGCCATAGTAATGGAATATATCTGACCTCAAAAATGTCATATTAATAGCTGAGTAAAAAAAAAATTTGTAATGCCATCGTGGCGAGAAAGGATGTTTTCAAAGATACCGGGATTGAATAGTTTATCAAAAAAAGAGAAGTGTAAGATTCACAGAGCATCAAGTAAACTGAAGCACATTTAAAGGATTTTAAGGTTAAAAAAGAATAAAACTATCTAGACTTAATTTTCAAGTGAAGAACATGGCATGTGTCAAATAAACACCAGTATTTCAGAGCCAATATTGTAAGAATACAAGTTTATTTTAATATCAATTTAATACTAAACATCCATGAATACTAAAAATGCATTATTAATTTTAAAAAGTCTACTACTGTCCACATAAAAGGATCAACTGGTAGTTTAGAATTATGATCCTGTGTATAAAAGTGAGAAAGTGACACATAAACTGAAATAGCAAAAAGAGATGTTACTCAGAACTATTCAAGTTCTCTCAGACAAGAAAGTTATCTCAACCCTGTATACACTAGTCTGAATAAGCTAGGTTGTGCTGCAGCATCTAAATCTAGCTAGGTTGTGCTCTGGTACCTAAATCTTTAACACCGAAAGGCTTATTTGTCAATCCCACAGGAGGTAGGGGTTCTCCAGGGCAAGTCAAGGACTCGATCTGCTTTTAATCTTACATGAAACCTGGGACCTATGAAACCTGGAAGCACAGTTTCACATGGTGACATCAGGAGACCAAACGAATGGTAATGCATCAGCTTTTAAATGTTCTGGCCTATTAGTCACCTACCTGCAAAGAGGCTGAGACATACAGATGTCCTCGAGCAGCAAATGTCTCTCCCACCACAAACCCTAATCTGCCTCCATCAAAAATGTATGCTAGGAAAAATGAAATGTTAATCCTAATCATTCCCTTCAGAAGATTTTTAATCTGTTAAACTCTGAGTTATGTCTATATGAATGCTAGGAGGTAATCCCTTCATACCCCCACACACACAAAAATCAGGAACCTCTGCATTCTATATTCATAGAATGTTTTCTTTACCCTAAAGAGTTTCTTAGCAGACACCAGAATTTCTCAGCCTGAGAAAGAAAAACCTGGGCTTGGCTGCTGTGGAACACGGTCTATTCCTGGGCACCTGCACATTTCCTAGCTGCAGGAATACACTTGTTGAGCACTGCAAGCTTTGAATGCTCAATGAAGTAAAAAGAATTTTATTCTATTCCTCACAGAGATTGTTTTGTACTGTTAAAAATTTTCTGAAAATGGAGACACTTACATTAATCTGATGATTCTCTCTAGAAAAAAAAAATTTGAACTCTATAATTCTGCTTTCATTTTTTTAATTTAAAAAATTATTAGTACATGTTTGCAGTATATAAGGGTGCTGGAGCCCCTACCATTCATGGAAAAATGGGGGTGGGAATAGTCTGAGTTTCAAATCTTGTTCTTTTTTGTTTAAACTTTGGTCAAAAAATTTTTTTTTCTGTGGAGAAATTGTCATATAATATTTTCCAACGAAGTTAGCCAAAAACGTATCCTACGTGGGAAGCATTACATGTGTTTCCATTTAGCACTGATATATCACTTAAACACATAGGCAATTGCAAAGTGCTTTACCCTGCAGTGTGAACTCATGTGTATGGCGTCTTGGGTTCCCTTCCAGCTCCCAAGCACATTCGTGCCATGGCCTTGATTGAGTCACTCCACATCTTTCTCCTGGGCTTCCACAAAGAAGCAAGAGGAGCACAGAGATGACATTTGTAAAATACATGACTTTGAGGAGGGTGTTATGTGAATTGAGTAGTGAGCAAATGACGTATGTCACTTACAGGATATGTTAGCTTCATCCTGATGACTTAAAAAATGGTATAAGCAGATTTGACTCTGATTATTCTGCTAATATACATGAAATAAGAATGATTTTCTAACATAACTTCTTCCACCACCCACCTGTCCTGCCCCCAAGCCTGGGGATTCTTTAATTTCTTAGTCTTAGACTTGTTCCAAGTCTGCTTAAACACCCTGATGCATATATGCTGATCAAGCTGGAAAATGTTCTCATTTTATTTTAATAGCAGATTTAATTTTATTTATTTACTTTCCTTATCTCCTTGGTCTTCACTTATAATATCTAGGCTTATTTCATTAGAAATGCATAGTTAAACAATTCTTTCCAGGAAAGAAGAGACCTGCTTCCTGGAAATATTAACAGACCCTTTGTGAGAAAAGACAACTCCATTAAACTTGGTTTTCTCAATGTGCTTTGTAAAATTTTAAAGGATGTTGTTTAAAATTGCACTGGCTTGCTGGGTGTGGTAGTGCACACCTGTAATCTCAGTACTCAGGAGGCTGAGGCAGGAGGATTGCTGCAAACTCAAAGCCAACCTGAGCTACATATATGAGTTCAAGGCCAGCCTGCAGTGTATGGCAAGACCCTGCCTAAATAAATAAATAAATATTACATTGATTTTTGCAGGTTAGTGATGCAGATTTAATACTGTATTTTTATCTTGCTAACTTAAGCCTGACATTTCTTTTTTGTCTAATTCTTCATCACACAACAGGCTTTGAAATATCTGGTATAACTCTGACATCAAAATATATGGTTACTTCATAGGCTATTGTCAAGAATGTATCCATTGCATAAAGAAAAGAATATGCAATTTACACTGGATCTTTATGTGACAAAATTGACCATAGGAGATATGAGAGAGAAGTTGGAATCACATCATGGAAGATACTGAAGATCAAGGAGCAGTGCTTGGAAGCTATTAAGTAGAAAGTGGAGATCCATTAAAAAGTTTGACCTAGAGATAGCTCATTATCTTAGCTGTGTTTACCAAAATAAAACTGCTAATGTGAAGACATTGGGAAAATGATAAGTTATGGTTTGGGTCTGGATGTCCCCCTAAAGCCTCATCTGGTCATGAGGAGGTGTGATTTTTGAGGACAGTTTGCTCAACATTGACTTCACCTTAGGAAGCATAGTTACAATGCTTCCAGTTTGACTGAGCAGGGTGCCAGGATCCTCCCTTTGTAAACATCTCATCCTGTGCAAGAAGAGGGCATGGAAATGGTTTGAGTGCTACACCTGCCCTAGAGTGGGTAGCCTGCTAATAATCTAAGGGGGGAAAAAGGGATTGCTCTGCCCTTTTATGCTCTGGTTACTTTTGTGTCTTCCACCGCCATCAACTGATGCCTCTGTCACACCACTCTGCCTTGGAGCCAGTTGATTATGGACTGAAACCTCTACAAACTGTAAGCTAAATAAACCCTTACCTCTTAAACTTTGGGTGTCAAGTATTTTGTCTCAGGAACAAGAGAAAAGTAACTAAGACACAATATAAAAAAAGAAAGAAGATGTATCAAGGGGAAATATTTTAAATAAAACTGAAGCTAGATCAGTAACAGCAAGAACAAAGATAAAAATATATACCAAAAGGTATTCCAAAGGTGAAATTAGCAAATCTTAGTGAACAATGAGATGGAGGTATTAGATGCTAAGAAGTGAAATGTTTCCCTCCCCTTTTTCTAAAAGATCTATCTGCCTGATTCATATTTTATTTTGCTTTGTAATTTATTTACACTTTGTATTTCTCATATAAGCGAAATCATATGATATTTAAGCTTGTGGGTCTGATTTACTTCACCTGATATTATGGTCTCAAGGTGGACCCATTTTCCTACAAATGACTCAAGTTTATTCTTCTTTATGGCACAGTAGTACTTCATTATGTATAAATGCTACATTTTCTTTATCCATTCCTCTATCAATGGATTTATAGACTGTTTTCAGAATTTAGCTATTATGAGTTGTGGTTCAATAAACATGGGTATGTGTGTATCACTGCAACACAATGTCTTTAACTCTTTCAAGAAGAGGCCTAGAAGAAGAATAGCTAGGATGAATGGAATTTCTAGTTTTACATTTTTAAGTAATCAATATTTTGATTTCCATGGTGGTCATGCTAGTCTACAGAACTACCAATAATGTACAAAGGTTTCTCTTTCCCTGCAGCCTTGCCAGCATTTGTTATTATTTGATTTTTTTTATGATAGCCATTGTTTACTCAGAATATGGAGGGAAGAGAGAGGGAGGAAAGGAAAGGGACTTAGAAAAGGAAGTAAGGTGTGGCTTTCACATGTACCAAGTTCTTACCATTAATGCAATCATTATGCACTGCACACATGTACTAATAAAAAATTTTAAATGAACAATGAAAAAATAAAAAAGTGAAATGACACAGACAAATAATTACTTAATGAAATGCTTGTACAGATGACAAAAGGCAAAGCCAATACAACCAAATCCTCTTCCTGCCCCATATTTATTTTCCTGGCACACTTCATCTGAATTTACTAGATCATTGACAGTCTGTCTTTATTGTCTAATATGTAACGTTGGCTTAGTGACTATCTGATCTGCTGATGCTAAAAGAAAGGCAGGAAAACAAGTGATTTTTGAAACCCAGTTTCTACTTTACCTTGATTGATTTAAAACAGAACAAAAACAGGCCATCGAAGAATGGAGAATATGAAGATCCAAAAACAGTCAGAGTGTTCTCCACAGGCACTGAGCACGGACCCCTTGGTGGCCAGGAGGTTCCCTGTACACTTAAGACTCGGAAGGCCTTGGACCACAGAAGTAAATTTTGCAGGGTAGATTTCTGGATGCAACCAAGCATTCCAGAGTGTTGAGCTTTAGAGATAACCTTCGGTGCCGCTCGAATAACTTGGTTTGACATTCATAAATAATAACATTAGAGCTTACTGTAAACTATATGCAGTGTCTGAGCAATCTTGGACTATTGTGCAGGTGACCTATTTATTTAACCAAAAACTAAAAGGGCTCATGTTCTCCTATTGGACTAAGGACTCACATAATAATAGTTCTTATAAATATGTAGAAAGACTTGGTAACTAAACTCTGAGTATTTTTTCTCAATCACTTGGCTAAGAAAAAGAAAAGGACTTAATTCTGTCCTGTAGCATGGTTACTTAAACCGAGCTTGAAAAGAAGTAACTGACTATTCAATTATATTTTATCCCCATTAAAGATCCCTTGAAAAGCATTCAAGACACTGGTGAGATCAGAAAGCAGAAAATGCTCAAAGGACTAAATGATATTCAAGGCAGCACGCATTGTCTCTGACTGCTAACAGAAAGTGAGTGACCCAGGCTTGGGTCATTGAATAGGGCATCATCAAAGAGCTAGAACTTGAATGAGGCTTTCAGAAAAGATAGCTCTTGAGTGGATAGAAAAGAAGAGAGAGAATATAGGAGAAATGAGAAACATAAGCTTGAGTAGAAAAGTCATCTGTGTTGACCAAGCAAATATCTAATTCAAGAAACTATCTTAGTCACTTTCCTCATCACTGGAAGAAAACACAAGATACCCAAGACTTAAAGGAGAAGAGGCTTACGGTTTTTAGAGGGTTCAATCCATGGTTGACTGGTTCCAAGGCAGAAGAGCATGGTCAAAGAGTCCAGTGGAAGAAAATTGCTATAGTATGGTGACCAGGAAGCAGAAAATGAAGAGAGGAGCTGAGGAGAGAGATGAACCTTCCAGTCATGTCCCCAGTGACCCACCTCCAACAAGCCATCATTTCTCCTTACAGCACGTTTAGCTGCTAAACTCATCTCTGTGATCTGATTGCTTTACAAAGTCCCAGCTGTAAACACATGAGACTTTTGGGGAGCATTCTAGGTCTAAACCATACCAGAAATTTGTATCACTAACAAATTCAGGAATGAGCTTTGAGGAATTTAAATGCTTTTACTAGAATGTTACCTCTTAGTTGTTTGCTCTGTGTTGACTTTACATTCTGGGAGGCACTTAACACGTGGCAAAATGGTTAACAATGGTTAGAGGCTCACATCCTTCCTTCTCAGCTGCCCTAGTGGGACAGTGGAAAATGTCACTTCTTTCCAGTGATTTGTCAAAAGATTGCCACTAACTGGATCATCTTAGATTACCTCCACATCCCTGAACCAATCTTGGTGATCAGGAGAATAAAATACACTAATTTGGTGATTAGACCAGGGTTACATGGATTTAAGAAATGGGGCCAAACATAACTGGCTGTTACATATTGTTGAAAAGGCAAAATAAAAGATGTCTGTAGCACTAATGCATTTAGATGTTATGTAAACTAATTTAAGGTGAACAAAAAGTATCTTAATGGAAAAATGAAAAATATGATAGAAGGAAGTGATGCAATACAATCAGTAATAAAAATAATATGGATTTTTACTGTGAAACATGAGAAATCATTGAAGATTTTTAATAAGCCAGTGCCATTTGTGTTCTAGTGGCTTTATAATTTCACATAGCAGACTAGAATATTCTTTCTCAGAGAAGAAACTTTGCTAAGTGTGTTGAAGTTATATATTTATAGAAAAGTCATTCTAATTGAGAGTATTCACATACAAATGAGTTGTCTAAGTGTCTATAAAGTGGTATGAAAGTAAAACAAAGGCTTCAAGTATCTGGCCAATTAATTCTGTTAGAGCAACCTCACACATTAATTGATATGAAGGTATAGTTAAGTAAAGAAAAGCCTCTAATTTCCCACTAATTCATTTGTTTACTGAATGCCTTCTTCTATGTACAAGATATTCAAATCATCGTGGCTTGCATCCAAAAAGAAATACGAATTTGGTCTCCTATATCTGAATAATATTACTCCAGAATAACAGGCAGCTAATAGGCATCTTCTTCACTGAACCCTAAAGCTAGGTCAAGTAGTATTGTGATAGGCAATCACATACTATCCATGGTGAAGACTGTTGTCGCAAATTACATAAGAATAAACTGAAGGTTCAAAATATTTACAGACAACGTCTTCAAGAAACACAACTAGTAAGTGGCAGGGATGTAGGAATCAAAACCAAAATTTCCAAATACAAATCCATGTTTTTTCCACTATCTAGATTGCCTTTCTGTAACTAAACTCACTAATGATATTGTTTCGAAGGTCATTCACTTGAGTCAGAATTTAAAAAGGATCAGTGTTATGAAGTTACTTGTTAAGAATGAATTTCTGCTTTTCCAAAAAAGCAATAGTTGTATCCCTCCCCCATACACACTTTTCCTCTGTCTGTCTCTCTCTCTCTCTCTTCCTCTCTCTCTCCACAGATAGGAATCCCATTGCATATCACTATTTAGGTATGATGTTCATTTCTGTAAATGAAATGTGATGTTAGATCCTCTGGAGACTTTCAATATTTAAAGAAACACTGGATGGGCTGGGGATATAACTCAACAGCACAGTGCCTGCAGGCAAGTGCAAGATCATGAGTTTGATTCTCAGTACAAAAAATAAACAAAACAAAAAAAGAATAAAGGAATGCTGGAATGGTCTCTTTTGTAAATTGAATAATTTCTTAGTGTGACTACTTGCTATATTATTTGTTATTCATTATTTCAGGTTCAAATACAGTTGAGGTATACTAAAGCCTGAAGCCCTTGCATTTTGAATGAAAAAAAAAAAAGTGGGACCAGGGCACAACTCTAGAAAAGAATAAACAGCCAAAATGTTAAATATGTTATCTGAAACTTAATGTTCTTTTACACTTTAAGGCTTCCTAAATATGAAATCTAAGGGCTGGCTTAGAGTTGGAAACATAGCTAAGGTACAACCAGTCACCTGGGGTGGTATTTCTTTTCTAATCCTTCATTCACATTAGCTACCTCCCATGCAACAATTCTGAGTTCTGATGTGGCTGAATGTATTGTGCACAGCAACCCTTGAGGCTCATAAAGGAGGCAGTTAGCTTCTTACCAACTCTGACTAATGTATATGGAGAGAACACCATAAAATAAATATACTTCAAGTCGTTTGCCCAGTAATGGATACTTGCCCTACCCCTCCCACACACACACACCCTTCCCTAATGCCAATAGTGGTGTTCGAAAAGCAAAGCAAATTCTATCTCAGTCCCAAAGCTGGGTGTGATGCACTTTGACTAATGCTCCAAACTTCAGAGAGCAGTTTCACCATAGAGATCTTCTCAAGCCCTTGTGTTGGTCATTTTCCCACTAATGCGGCAATTATTTCAATCTACAGAGAAAACACAAAGGCTGCTGTGGCCAGCTGAGAAGAAGAAAGAGTTATACTCTATACACTATGGAAACCAAACAGCAAGAATCAGCAGCTCAAAGAAAGGAAAGGCAGCCTTCCTTTATTCTTTTGTCCACTCCCAGTTAGAAAATGATGTTCTGTAAATCTGACAATGTTCTGCACACCAAAGCCTAAATATTTCATATGCCACTGGCCCATAATTACCCCTAAATGAATTTATCCTGAAGAAATGTGCATACAAAGTTAGCTACAAGAATGCCGATTGCAGCCTTCTTTATTCGGTAAAAAAAA
>RJWT010045348.1:0-11633 GCA_004365215.1 Cuniculus paca
GGGGCAGAGCCGGCATACTATATAAGAGAGGGAAGGAAGCTGCTTTTCCCCTTTTTGCACTTTTGCTCTGGTTGCTTGCAGTGGCCATGAACAGCTGTCCCCCAGCCACACCAACCTGCTTTGGAGCCAGCTGAGTATGGACTGAAACCTCCAAAAAACTGTAAGAAATAAACCTTTCCTTCCTTCATGTTGGGTGTCAGTATTTTGTCTCAGCAACAGAAAAAAGTAACCAAGACAGGTACACACATGCTGTCCACTGGGGCTGGAGAAGCAGGCAAGGAGGAGCAGGAGCAAAGGGTCATGGCAGGGTTGGAGAAGCCAGGAGCTGGAAGGTGTTTCCTGACTCAGTGAAAATGGTTAAAAAATATGGAAATATATCAAAATACTGAATTTTAAGTTCTAAATATAGACATTTACTATACAGTTTAAATAGACATAGATTTTGTATAGCAAGTATAATTCAGGATGGATGGATGGATGGACAGAGAGACAGACAGATGATGATACACAAACAGATTCACAGGTCAGGACAGAGCAGAGATCCCCTAGAATACTAGGTTTAAGGTTTGGGTTGATATCTTGAGTCTTTACAAATTCTTTGTCTTTAAGTCATTAATCAGCAAGAATAATCTCTAGTTCCTTGACATTGTTATTTTTTAAGTTTAATATTACAGAAGTCATTTTTGTAGTTCTACTCTTTTTTTATACTTTGCTTCAAATGCAAAACTTTCTCAACAGTGGATCCAATATCCAATAACAAGCTGCAGGACTTTTTTTTTAAGGGAGTAAAACAGAACAGTAACATGAAACAAAACAAAACAGTAATAGGACAGTAGGAAATCCACAATCCTTACTATATATCTTGGTTACTTTTTCTTCATTGCTGAGACAAACACCTGACACCAAAAGTGAAGCAAGGAAAGGTTTATTTAGCTCACAGTTTCTGGAGATTTCAGTCCATAATCAGCTGGCTCCAAGGCAGGGTGGCAGGGCACTGGGGCAGCACCTCAAGGCAGCAGCCAGAACAAAAGAGCAAAACACAAGTCTCTTCTCTACCCTCAAATTATACACAGCACCCCCCCCTTCCCAGGGTGGGTGTAACACTCACAAAATGTCCTTGCCCTCCTTTGCACAGGATGAGGATATTTACAAAGTAAGAACCCTGGCTCCCTGCTGAGTCTCTCAGTTGAACTTCTAAACTGCTCAAGTTGACACAGTATTAACATAAGACTATATTACATATTGTTATCCTCTAAATAGTACCCAGACCACTGGCCCCAGGCCTGCAAAGTCAGTCAAACAACATGAACGTCAGGTTGCTTCCCTACTTCAGTTACTCAGTTATCATCATCTCAGCCTGTGTCGAGCCCCGAGTCCCGTTGCTTGCAGGGGTGAGTGTGGAGGGCAGGTGGAGGCAGCTCCCTTACTGGTTCTGCCCGGCTGGTGGGGCCTCTGCCAGCTAATGTCCCTTGATATAAAAATCATCCAAATGTCAAAATATAAAACTTACGAGTGTAGAAATGATAGGTTTTGCCTTAACTTACTGTGTGAATAACTCCCGATCACGCTAATGATCATCCGAAGTTACTTTGCTTTCGCGTGAAGGCTTGGTTCCTTTTATGAAGGCGCTGTTAACGCTGCATTTCTTTTCTGTGTGCTTAAGGGAAACACAGCTTCACAAGCCCGCTGCACTGCTTGATCCCCGGTCGGAAGGACGAGGCAGCTGCACACAGCCCTGCGGCGAGGGCTGGAAACGCCTCCGTGGAAGCGGCATCATCCTGTCCCCGTACTGCTCCCTCCGTTCCATTTTGACAACCTGCCTTTGCTTGGATTGGTAGATCGTCTTTACTGCACACCTGACCAGCCCATCTTCACCCCAGGTTTCTGAGGCTTGGTTTCCACGGGTCTCTGGGATGGCAGTGGAATTTGAAGGCTCCTGCGGTTGCACATTGTAATCACCTAGTAAGACACCAATGCCCGGGCCCAATTCAGCGAGTGTCACAGCCCCAGGAGGAACAGTTTCAGTCATATCCCGGTGATGCTGATGCACAGTCAGTGTTGAGAACCACTGCTCCTTCTCGCTTTCTGTCCCCAGGCTTCCTTGAGCATGAGCACGCTCAGAGGAGGTGCTTAGAATGACCCCAAACCCTGAGTCCAGAGCCTCCAGCCAGACTCCAGGATCAGGTGCTCTGTGGCAAGCAGAAGGATCAGGACCCAGGATAGGACTCGGAGTCACAGAGCCCAGGGATCCAGAGAGGATGGAAGGGACATGGGACAAATATACCTCTGGGCCTGCAAATACACTCTCTTCTGGCTTTTTCCAGTTTTGCTGCTGGACACCTCTCAGACCCCTTGACTTACCTCTCCGGCACTCCCTGGCCTCTGCTGCTCCTCTCACCCCTTGCAGCTCCGCTGCACCACCATCCTGGCTTGGCTTCCCCTCTCTCTTCTTCCTGCCAGCTTCACCCAGGGGTGCAGACTCACCTGTGTGACATCAGTCAGATGGTGGCACCCACAGCCCCTTGGTAAACACAGACCTCGGCCTGGGCCTCCGTGCCCACCTCTCCAGCCTGCTGAGGCTTCCACTCCATTCCTTTCTCAGCCACAAGACTGCCTCTTCCCACCTTCACACACCAGCTCAGTGCTCTTGGCAGGTGCGAGTTCCCTGCCTAAAACCTCTATGTGCCCTGCTGCGCCTCACCGGCACCTGTACACTCTCCCAGGCCTCAGCCTCCTCTCACCAAGGCAAACCTTGCAACCTCACGCATCCTTAACGCTGCTTGCCCTTCCCGGAGCTCACGTGATGCATGGCGTGTACAGCTGTGACTTCACCACTGTGTTCCCCACCTCCCGCACCCATCGGCCTAGGAACTCAGCAGGGTAGACATGTTCACTCTCCAAACCAGACTGTCTGGTTGCAAACCCTAGCCTGCTGGTGTGATGACACAGGCAGGGCATTTAGCTTTTCCTACCCTGTCCACTTATGAGTAAAATGAGACCATCCTAGTACTTACATTGTGGTTAAGTTAGATGCAGGATGCTCACCGCAGGGTGTGTTTACTAGTAATACTCTCATTACCATCACTCCTGTTATTCGCCGCAGTGCTCAGCACAATACCTCACTGTGGCAGATGGAGTAATGGCCCCAATCCCAGGAACCTGTGAAACTTTACCTTCCATGGCAGAAGGGGCTGCAGGTGTGATTAAGGTTGCAGACCTCCAGATGAGATTACTGGGGGTGATTAGGAGGGTGCCCAATAAAATCACTGGAGTCTTTACAAGGAGAAGAGTAAATAAAAGATCTGAGAAAACTGACAGCTTTCCCTCTAACATTAGGAACAAGACGAGAATGTCCACTATCACCACTCCTGTTCAATAGAGTACTCAAAACATTAGCCAGGGCAATTTGGCAAGACAAAGAAATAAAAGGGATATGTATAGGAAAGGAAAAAGTCAAATTGTCATTATTTGCAGATGACAGGATCCTTTACATAGAAAATTCAAAAAATTTCACCAAGACTCCTAGAATAACCAAATTCAGCAAAGTAGCAGGATACAAAATCAACACATGAAAATCAATAACATTCCTGTACACCAATAAGTAGTCCACCAAAACAGAAATTAGGAAAACAATACTGTTCACAATAGCATCAATAAAAATTAAAACACTTAGGAATTAACCTAACCAAGGAAGTTAAAGATCTCCATGGTGAAAACCACAGTACTCTGAAAAAGGATATTGATGAGGACACCAGGAAGTGAGACCATCCCCCTTCCTGAACAGGCAGAACCAATATTGTCAAAATGGCCATACTTCTAAAACTGATATATAGAGTTAACGTGATTCCATCAAAATACCAACAGCATTCCTCACAGAACTAGAGAAAACAACCCTAAAATTCATAGAGAACAAGCAGCAACCAGAATAGCTAGAGCAATTCTGGGTCATGAGAGGGAAGCAAGAGGCATCACAATCCCAGATTTCAAGTTACATTACAAAGCTACAGGGATAAAAACAGCATATTACCAGAACAAAAACAGTTTCCTTTGCTTTGAACATCTTTTTCCATCCTTTAATTTTTCAGTCTGTGTGTCTCTTTACTGGTAAAGTGAATTTCTTGTAGGAAGCACATTGTTGGGTCTTGTTTTTGTAGCTATTCAGTTGGTCTGAATATTTAATTGAGGAATTTAGCCATTCACATCCATGGTTATAGACATGTAAGGACTTACTTATGTTGTTCTTTAAAATTCACTTTGTTTTGAAAATTGATTTTTCTATTATTCCTTTTTTTTGTCATCTTTATGGTTTGGTGGTTGGTTGCATTGATAAGGATGACTTTTTTCTGTTTTTCTTTTACATGTCTATTTTGATGAACTTTCATAGTGGTAGTTATCTTCCTTTTGCCTCTGAATGAAGTATTCCCTTAAGCATCTTTGAGAAGTCAGTCTGATTGTAATGAATATCCTTACTTTTTGCTCATCTTGAGAAGTCTTTATTTCTCCTTCATTTCTAAAGGACACATTTGCTAGATGCAGTAATGGAGCCAACAGTCTGAGTGGCCACTATACACTGTAAACCAATAAGAATGGGCCCTCAGGTCTATAATCACAAGGAAATGACTCACGCCGACAACTGAAAGAAGCAGAAAATGCACTCTCCCCTAACATCTTGATGTTAACCCATAAATATACAGTCCTAAGCTACCAGACTATAAGATAAGACATTTCTGTGGTTTAAGCCACTAAGTTTGTGGTAATTTTTAATGGCAGCAATAAAAATAAATGCATTTCACATAATAAATATTCATTAATGATGGAAAAAAGGATTTTTCCTGCGCTGAAATAGTATAATTTTACAATTTTTTATATATTATCTCATTTAATTATCATTGATGTTTGTGATTTTGATATTTTCACATTTTTGAGGACAACTAAAGTTAAAAGTGACCTGCCAGGAGTCACTTTATTCAGTTTTTGTTCTGATCTATTTTCTTTCTGTCCTTCACCCCACCCAAGACTGAACCTGGTATCTTCACACTGAGTTACACTTCAGCCCTTTTTTTTTTCTTTTTTTCTTTTTTTTAAAGATAGTCTAAGTTACTAATTTACCCAGGCTGAGCTCAAATATGCGCTCCTCCTGCCTCAGCCTTCCAGACTACTGGAATTAGAGGTAGTGCCCCACCATGCCTAGATACAACCTTTCTATTTCTAAGGCTGAAATTTGCCTTTCAAGCTTGTGTTAATAGGATGATATTTTTGGTTAAAAATAATAATTAGATTCACATACTATCTGAGAATTTGCAAGTCATTTCATCTATATAATCTACTCACTTCATCTCCTTATAGCTCTAAAAGTTTGAACTCTGAAGTTCAAAGAAAATTATATTCTTTAAAGGAAAAAATGTTAAAGATAAATTTGTATAATAACAATTAAAAAACTAAAGTTCAGGGCTGGGGATGTAGCTCAGTGGTAGAGTTCCTGCCTTGCAAGCTCAAGGTCTGGGTCTGATCCCTGCACTGCAAAAAACAAAACAAAACAAAACAAAAACCTCAAGTCCGTTAAACACTTTGCAATATTCTAAGTACTTTGAGTGCTAACTCATTTAACCTAGATAGTAGCGTAATGGTAATTTTTCTGATGAATTTCCCATTGTCGTTGTTTGCTCTAGATTTTTTTTATTTGTTTCATTTATACACCAATCTGTTTCTTCAGATTTATATACCAAGTTAAGGTTGGTATCATTAATTATGGTAGGAGAATTAATCAAATCTTTATATTGTTAATGTACTTTTCAGCTCAGCAATTTAAAATACACAATAAAAAGTCAACAGATTTCATACACCAAGTTTCTATTTTTTTCTTTTTGAGAATTATGTTTGGAAACACCTTCTCTCTGAATAATGAAGTGGATGTGTTTACCTGGTAGCAGACGTCTGTGGAAGAGGTACGTCTCCCAGATGTAGGCTCCCTGAAGAGACATTTAATTTGTAAATGTTTAATTACAGTTTAAGGTGTTAATTGAAACAGCTAAGATTTCTTTCAGGCAAAATTATTTTTATGACTTAGATATTAAAATGGAAATTAGAAGAAGAGAAAATGAGTGCATAATTTTGTTGGTATTCAAACATACATCAAATTATAAAAGTTCTTTTAATACTTCCACAGTGCTATCATTTTCCTTCGGTGTTTCTAACAGGAAGCTGGAGGCACATTATTAATACATTTAGAGACTGTTTCCACACGTGCATGCACAGATAACCAGGCTAAAACTTTCCGCATTACCTTTTGCAGAGAAAGCAGAGTCACCAACGTTAACTATCAAAAGGTGAGCGCCTAAAAAAAAAAAAATTTAGCCGGGAATTTAGCTCAGTGGCCTAAGCACCTGCCTGGCAAGCACGAGGTCACGTTTCTATCCCTGGTGCCACAGAAAAAAAAAAAAGGTGATCACCTAAAAGATTTTCTGCCAATATTGTTGCTCCCAACCATTCTGCAATTCTCAATTGCTTCCTTTGTTACCCATATGAGTACTTCTTCATTTCCTCTTACCTGACCTGTCTTCACTTTCCCTTGGCAAATCAGAGCTCAGCGCTCTTGACTCAATGTGAACGCTTCATCTTCTGAGAAGACAACCAGGCACCCGCCACATTTACCTGTTACGCCTCTCTACTGTAGACTAAGATATCTAGAATTCGGGGACTAAGAATTTGTTGTTCCCGAGTCCCTGAAATTCGGAGCTCTCCATGTAACACAGCACACACTCCTCCGACACAAAACACTGGCTGAGCGCTTTGTGGGAGTTAAGGGACGGATGCATCTGCTCACTCCTGCTTCCACTCTCCAAAGGAAAGGTGCAGTGGATGAACTGATGGGCCACTCAGAACCCCCAGCTGACCTGAGTCAGCGTGGTGCTGGGTGTGGAGGGCCCACCTGGGGATTGTGGCCAACAGCATAAAAGCGGAACTGGAGGGGAAGATGGTGCTGTTGATTCTCCTGGAGAAACTTGTGGTGCTGGTTTTCCTGATATGAGCTTGGCTGTTCTCATCGTCAGAGCAGCTCAGGACCTCATTGTCGCTGAGGATGGCTGCGGTTCTCTTCCGGGGAGCTCTGGCCCTTACCTTGAGCATCGCTTCCTGGCTCCAGTGCAGATCCCTCAGCTGCTGGCTCAGATCCTTCATTCTGCTGCTGCAGACTTTCTAGCTTCCACTACTGACCTTTGGGCCTTCTCTGTGCAGATCCTTGATGCAGACGAGACAATGTCATGGGTGCTAAGCCTCCAGCTGGACTTGTGCAGGACACTGCTCTGGGATCCAGGCCCTCAGCAGAGATGGCAGCCTCTGTCCCCAGGGCCCCCACTCCTCTCCCTAAGGTGAGCTGAGGACCATGTGTGCTGGCCAGCTCTCTGCACTGGGACGAAACTCCTGCTACAAACAACTTCAAGGAGGGAAGGTCCAACCTGTGGTCACCAAGGTGTTAGTACCCACACAGCTGGCTGTGTTGCTCCTGGGTCTGAGGGGACATCCTGGCGGGAGGGCAGTGGAGGGGAGCCAGACAGGAGGGGCCAGGACAGACACAGCAGCCTCCTGCCCAATTGCTGACTCTGAGGACAGCACCGTCACCAGGCAGGACTGTCACTGGGTTCCCACGCATGACACCTTCGGCCCTCATGACCCAGTCATTCCCCAAAGGCCTTTGGCAGCCAAGCCACAGGACGTGGGTCCTCAGGGGATGCCACATCACATGGACCAGATGACTGACACGCAGAGAGATTTTCATACTGGCAGAATCTGGTTCTTTGTCTTGTACAAAATAAAACATTCACAAAATGAAACCATATTTGCAAGAGGTTTTATGTTTCATTTCTATAAAGTCAACCAAACATGTCTATAACAGAGCAAGCTTCAACTCATTGAGTTTCTTTCTGATATCTAAATCTATATTTTAATTGTATTTATGCTAAACTGACACTGAAAAATAAAAGCTACAGACTTCCAGGGCAGTAGATGCCGTCCTGACTCATAAATGCCGCAGGTGCCCTGAGCGATGCTGAGGGGTCCCACACTCTGCACGATGAGCTGGGTGCTCACACATTTCTCCCCCGCCCCAGAGTGACAGGTGCACAGACCTGCAGACCACAGAGCCAGAGCTGGCCTCGCGGAGGGCGCCGCCCTGAGTCCCTCCAGACCTTCGGGCGTGGTCTCCAACACCTCCTGCTGCAGGTCCTGTGGCCAGGCCCAGGCGGGGACTCACGAGCCCCGGCAAACCAAGACTCACTGGCTTGTGTTCCTGGCAGACGCCGCTTTGCTTCTGTGATAGTCTCTGCCAGCGCCTCTCATGTCTCCTTTCTTGAAGCTCGAACTTGCTGAACGTCTTATTTAATGCCCCATTGACCGTATCCTCCTCTTAGTTCCTCTGGATATTCTCTTCTAAAATATCTGCTCAATTTTTGTATTTTGGAGCTTGTGTTCTATTCTCAGGAGCACTCAGATTCTCTTTGTGTGTGTGTGTGTGTGTGTGTGTGTGTGTGTGTGTGTGTGTGTGTGTGATGCTGGGGTAAACCCAGGCCGGCACACTGAGCTCCAACCCCAGCCCACTTTTCATTTTTTTATTTTGAGGCAGGGTCTTGCTAAGCCACTAAGGTACACAAGCTGTGTTCAAGCTTACAATCCTCCTGCCTCAGCCTCCCAGATGTCTGACAGATTCTGTAGTCTTTACATAGAAGGTTGTTTGTGTGTCAGGAAGAACAAATTCTATTCTTCAATAATACGGATTATATGACTTAAAATTACATCCTTCCCTGCCTTTCCTTTTTCCTTCAGGGTCTTTTCTTCTCTCTGGTTTCTTTCTTTGCCCTTAGACACTTTTCTAATGCCGCTGCTGTTTGTGGTCTAAAATCCTGAGTGGGTGGGGCTTCTCGGCAGGTCCTGATTCCAGGGCCTTGGTGCAAGCCCTGGCCTCCCACCTGGAGCAGAGCTGCTTGGGCTCCAGGGACACCAGGCAGACAGGGAGTGCTTCTCTCCTATTCTGCTTGTGACTTTGGGATGAAGAGGAGAGGAGGTGAAGCTGCATCACCCCGCTCTGTGCCTCGACCCCTGCAAGTGCCTGCCCTCAGGGTCCCCCGAGCTCATCCGACCTTGGCCCCACACATGGCTGGCAGGGAGTGGGGCGTCCTCGAGGGGCTGACCCCGTGCCCATCACAGGCTGGCTCCTTTCTTTATCCATGGAATAAACAAATGAAAACCTTAATAGCAGGTGCTCCAGACCGTATTTTTCTTTCTTTCTTTTTTTTTTTTTGGCACTAGGGATCAAATTCACAACCTCGTGTTTGCCAGGCAGGCGCTTATGCCACTGAGCTAAATGCCCGGCCCCCAGACCATATTTTTCTTAACCTTGTGTTTGTAAGTTGTTTCTCTGTAGAATGTACAGGCCTGTCTTAACTCTCCTGAAGTTAAACTGAAAGACTATCTGGCTAATAGTTTGGTTATAGAAACCGTGAGAATATTAAAAACTAAGACAAACCCAATAGAACAAGGAAAACATCCAACTCAGACCCTCTAGAAAGCTCCAGGCCCTTGTGATAAGGATCAAAGACTTACGCCAAAAAGAATAGCAAACAGTATTGAATGAAATGTTAACTATTTTTCCACAATATAAATTATAGGGAGCTCTTCCTGGTCCTCGTCTCAGTCCAGGAAGTTTATATTTGTAATCCCCAGGAAAAGTTATGAATTCCAAAAAGTTAATTCCAATCTACCACTTCCAGCACAACCCATGTCAAGAATAAAGATGCTGAGACACATTTATAGTTATGGGGAGCCAGGGGGTCCTAAGTCCAGCCATCAGAACAAAATCCTCGACCTGGGACCCAACCCAGATTTTATTAATTCATGAAGGGGGGAGTGGCTGGGGGGTAAGTGACTGTGAGAGTGGTGGGGAGTGCGTGAGTGCTGAGAGCTGGGCCAGGTCGGAGGCCTGAACGCACCTCTGCAATGTGAGAGAGAAGGAAATGCAGAAAGACCAAGCCGCATCACACGATTGAGGTCGCACCTAATGTTTGGGGTCAGTGTTTCGTTCCGGTGTGTAAACTTTTCTGCCCTGGGAAGTCACAGCCTCTTATCTCAAGGCTCCGTCCCAGTTGACAGTGTGGAGCGGTGGCTCCATCTCATGTCTGGGGAGTCACGGGGCAGGCAGAGAGACAGTGACTGCCACCCAGGTTCAAAGATTGCACATCAGCACCTCAGCAGGCTCTATTTACACTGCTCAGAGCCAGCTGAAGGGAAAAGGAAATAGCTTAGCCGGCTCTGTGCAGATCAGCACATGGAGACAGGGCCAGGTTTAGCCAAAATGCAGATAACTGCTCTTTATTCAAGGAGAGCCGTCCAGGCGGTCCTTCACAATAAACGCAAGGGTGGGGGTCTCATATCTGGGGTTCTGGGACAGACTCAGCATCCACTCTCTATTCTCCATGCAAACCCCAGCTCCGCAGGAGACACTCGGACAGCGTCCAGAGCCTGCTGCCGGCCTTCAGTGTCCCCGTGCTGGGTGGGGAAACGGCTCCTGTGGAAACCAAACTGCCCCCGAGGGGCAGCAACTCTCAGTCCCCAAAAACAATCGCCATCACCCAGTTTGTGTTTTCCTTACGCTGCATTATTTATGACTTGATCAATGACTCCACCTCTTCCAAATGGGTCCAAGTACCTTCATCAGCAAATTATGTCTGTACCTCAGAAATTCCCTTCGGGTGTTTATTATGCCAAGCCATTTCCCAAGAAACCAAAATCTTCAGAAATCCACCTTGTCTTGGAGCACTTAGCCATTTTCCTGGAGCTTCCACAGGGTTACTAGACTGACCTCCAGGGCTCCTTCCAAGTGCAGGGTCCTGCGATCAGATGTTTGATGGATGATAGCCCGCTGGGTAGACTGAAGCACACAGATGGGTAGCGATGCACATAAATGCAGGTGAGCTGTTGCAAATGGCCAGGCTTTGTCCAATAACATTCTCCAAATGGCCATGCTGGTGGCCAACATGTGACTAACAGAGTCTAATAGTGTCTACATTAGAGGTATTTGAATTCCTTGAAATAATTTCAACATGTCCACAGACTCAACACATCTGATATTCAAATAAATGATATCCTTGCACTGGAATTGACCATGATAAATGGGGAAAGATGAGGTAGCACAGAAGGAATAGAATACAGGTAGAAAGGAGACAAGGAAATCCTAACTAAAACTGCACTTTGCAGAAAGGCTCCGCCTTTCAGGACTTTCCTGACGTCACCAAAGGTGGATTCTGTGAAGTCCTTGGGCCAAGAAGGCCATCAACGGCTAGATTAAGACAGTAAGCAAAAGCTCGAGCAGGGCCAGAGAATGGTTAAATCACCTATTCAAAAAAACACACAAACAGGCAAAAACCAGGCCTGCGTGGACTGGGGCCATGGAGTGGGGAGGGAGTGGGCACTTAGCGACTTCTCGGTCCCGATGAGCACAGCCCTCCTGGGTTCCCAGCTGCGCGGTGTGGCTGTCCTCTCTAGGCCCCACGCTGCCCCTGAGCACGCTCCATGCTCTGTCTTTGCCTAACGAACCCCTCCTGCCTCTTTCTGGGGGTCCTGAAGACTCTTCTCCGCCAGGGAAG
>RJWT010045349.1:0-11635 GCA_004365215.1 Cuniculus paca
ATTCTGTTTTGTTTTGGTCTGATTTTGCTATAACTGATGGAATGGAAAACTACTGTGAAGATAACAAGATACACTATAGTAGCCATTGTTGTTTTCCCATTACCCTGCTTTGATATTCTGTACCAATTTCACTGCTGTGTTTTGACTGAATTTATTCTGTTTTGTTTTGTTGGGTTTTACTATCTTTAAAATAAAAAATATAAATAAATAAATAAATAAAGTGAAGACAGTGGACATCCTTGTCTTGTTCCTGATTTTAGAGTGAAAGCTTTCAGTTTTTGTGCATTTAGTACGATGTTGGCTGTTGGTTTGTCATAGATGGCCTTTATCAGATTGAGATAAAGGCCATCTATTCCAATTTTCTGTAGGGTTTTCATCATGAATGGGTGCTGGACTTTGTCAAAAGCTTTTTATGCATCTATTGAGCTGGCCATATAATTTTTGTCCTTGCATCTGTTAGTATAGTGTATTACATTTATGGATTTACATATGTTAAACCATTCTTGCATCTCTGAGATGAATCCCACTTGATCATGATGTACAATATTTTTGATGATTTGCTGCAGTCTGCTTGCCAGTGTCTTATTGAGAATTTCTGCATCAATGTTCATTAGGAAGATAGGCCTGTAATTCTCTTTCTTAGTTAGGTCCTTCTCTGGTTTTGGAATCAGAGTAATGCTTGCTTCCAGGAATGGATTTGGGAGTATTGCTTCCTTTTCAATTTCATTAAAGAGTTTGAGAAGTAGTGGTGTTAGGTCTTCCCTAAATTTCTTGTAGAAATCAGCAGTGACTCCATCAGGACCTGGGCTTTTCTTTGTTGATAGGTTTTTAATTACATCTTCGATTTCATCTATTGATATTGGGTTATTTAGGATTTTTATATCTTCTTGATTCAGCTTTGGTAACTCATATGTATCTAGGAATCTGTCCATTTCTTCTGTATTTTCCATCTTATTGGAATACAAGTTTTCAAAGTAGGTATAGATTATTTTCTGGATTTCTGCAGGGTCTGTTGTGATTTCACCCTTTTCATTCCTAATCATGTGAATTTGAGTCTTTCCTTTTTTGATAAGGTTGGCTAAGGGTTTATCAATTTTGTTGACTCTTTCAAAGAACCAACTCTTCAATTCATTGATTCCTTGTATTTTTTTTTATTCTCCAGTGTGTTAATTTCTGCTCTGATCTTTATAATTTCCTCCCTTGTACAAGCTTTTGGTTTAGCCTTCTCTTCTTTGTCTAGAAGTTTGAGGTTCAGCATCAAATTGTTTATATGTGCTTGTTCTGTTTTCCAGATATGGGTATTTACTGCTATAAATTTCCCTTTTAAGACTGCTTTCATTGTGTTCCACAAGTTCCGGTATAATGTATTGTCATTATCATTCAACTGAAAAAACTGTCTAATTTCTTCTTTAATTTCATCTGTGACCCATTGGTTGTTCAGTAGGGTGCTATTTAATTTCCATGTGTTTATGAAGTTCTTCTGGTTTCCTTTGGCATGAATTTTCAATTTCAGTGCACTGTGGTCTGATAGTGTGCATGGGATAATTTCATTTCCTTTATGTTTACTTAAGTATGTTCTACAAGCCAGTATATGGTCTATTTTGGAGAACAACCCATGTGCAGCTGAGAAGAATGTGTATTCTGATGTTGTGGGGTGGAACACTCTATAGACATCTACTAAGTCCATTTGCTTGAAAGTTTGACTTAGTTCTAATATTTCATTATTGATTTTTTGTCTAGTTGATCTGTCTTTTTGTGACAGTGGGGTATTGAGGTCTTCCAATACAATTGTATTAGGGTTTATTTGATTTTTCATGATCATTAGTAATTATCTTATATACCTGGATGCACTGTATTTATTGCATATATATTTATGATTGTTACCTCTTCCTCTTGGATTATTCCCTTTATGAGGATGTAGTGACCTTCTTTATCTCTCTTAATTAGTCTTGGTTTGAAATTCACTTTATCTGCAAATAGAATAGCTACCCCTGCTTTTTTCTGGATTCCTGTGGCATGAAGTATTGTTTTCCATCCTTTGACTTTCAGTCTATGAATTTCTTTTTGAATTAAATGTGTTTCTTGTATGCAACACTATGTTGGATCTTGCTTCTTGATCCATTCTATCAGTCTATGTCTTTTGACTAGTAAATTGAGACCATTAACATTGATCATTAAAACTGATATGTATTGACTTATCCTTGTCATGTTATTTTCCTGTTGTTGGATCCCCCCACCCTTTTATTTTTCCTTCCCTCTAATTGTTTGCCTTTCCTGGTGGGTTCCATCTGTTGGGATTCATGGAGCTATAGTCCTTATCATCTCTTTCTAGACTGTCCTTCAGAACATTTTGGAATGCTGGTTTAGTGGTCATAAATTTCCTCAGATGTTCTTTGTCATGGAATTATCTTATTTCTCCATCAATTTTGAAAGATAGTTTAGCAAGGTACATCAATGTGGGTTGAAAGTTGTCTTCCCTTGGACTTGGAGTACTTCACTCCAAACTCTCATTGACTTGAGAGTTTGTGCTGAGAAGTCAACTGTATCTCTGATGGGTTTTCCTTTATAGGTAATCTGTTTCTTTTCCCTAACAGCTTTTAAGATTCTATTCTTGTGTTGAATTTCTGGAATCTTGACTATGACATGCCTGGTGGTAGACCTTTTTTTGATCATTGCTAATTGGAGTTCTATATGCCTCACTTATTTGTATATCAAATTCTTTTTCTCTACCAAGAAAGTTTTCTGTCACAATGTCTGTGAACATGTTTTAATGTCATTTGTGGTATCTCCTTCTTGTTCATTGATTTCAATTAGCCTTAAATTACTCTTCTTTGTCTCATCTAGCAACTGCTATATTGATTTTTCATGGTCCCTTGCTATTTTTGAGAAATCTTTCTTTTTCTGGTCGCTAATTGCAAACCTGTCTTCAATATCTGAGATCCTGTCCTCGCATTGGCCTAATCTGCTTCAAATACTTTCAATGGAGTTTTTATTCTCCTGGATATCTGCTTGAATCTGCTTTATGGATTCCACTTCTTTCCTATGCTGTGCTTCCATAATTTGCTTAAGCTTGTTTATTTTTTTTAATCTGTGTCTGCTCTAACATTGCTAAGTATGGTGTGTAGTTTGGTAATCTCTGTAGTTATTTGAGAGATTATTTCTGATTTCATTTTTTCCAGAGCCTCATTCAATTGCTTTATTGTTATCACTTCAGAGAGACCTGGTGGGGGGCTTTCAGACTGTCCCACCTCATTGGCCCCTGGGTTTGCCTTTGATGAGCTGGATGTCTGGGGTTGCACTTAGGTTAAGTGTCTGCTCATTTCTTTTTTTAGTTTAATTCCTGGGGGGATGCTTGTAAGTGGCTTATGGTGGGTTGCTTTATTGGTAGTATTTATGACACTTAGGTGATGATTACTTCTCTGAGGTCTCTTCCAAATGTTGCTGGCTTTTGAGTTTTGAGTCTGTTGGAAGATCTTACCTCTTCAGTTTGTTGGAGATGAGAAGTTGTTGCTCATTTGGCCTAGTCCCTGGTTCTTTGGCACTGTGCCACAGTATGTTCTGTGACCCTTAGTTAATCTCAGTCATGGGTTATCAGGGCCAACAGCTATTTAGAACAATTATGTCAATTTTGACTATAGTGGTACCAATAGCATGAAACACAGCCTATAAAACAATAAACTGAGCTAACCCTTAATTTGCAACTTTTAACTGTATGAACTAGATTTGTGATTATATAACAAAATGTAAAACAAACCAGATAATTATATGCAACATGTAAGTCCATAATGTGTCAATTTTGACCTCAGGGTTAAAATTTAAAATGGATTAGGGAGAAGACAGAGAAGTGGAAAAAGAGAAAGAGATTACAAGTAACATTGAAGGACAAAGATGAATCCTGCCAACTTGGGGAAGCTGGTGCAGAAGACTGAAGGAAAAGAGAGATGGAAGAGATAAAAGAACAGAACAGAACCACACCCACAAAGAGGTTAGGAACCACTCTCACACTTAAAAAAAAAAAGAGAAAGATAAATAAAAAACAAACTGAATAAAGCAAACCAAAACAAATAAGAAAAGAAAAACAAGCAAACAAACAAACAAAAAAACCAAATAGTCCACTTCCAGGGTTCTCTCTGGGTTTACCAGTAGACAGCCTGTAGAGACAGAGTCCCGAATTGTGCCACTGTATCCCAGCAAGCCAGTCATTGCTTTATAGCGGAGTAGTAGATAATCTTAGCAGGCCTTCCCTGAGGCCAGACTCATTGGGCTCACCGCATCCAAGCAATTTCCATGGGTTTCTGCCCAGTTAGGGGCTGCTGGAGGAAGCCAGCAGCAGTTCTGGTTCTGGGCTTATCTGGCCTGACTGCAAAATGGCTCCTGGCTAATCACTCTCTCCCTCAGGACTGAGTCCTCTGCACTCACTGCCAGACAGTGCATTCCTCTGCATCTGCAGCTTCCCTCCACCACTGTGTCTGTCTGCAGAGGCCTCTGGAGTCACCAGGTGTCACCATCACTGTGACTGTGAGTCCCCAGGATCCAACAACTCCTCTCGCACAGTCAGTCAGTCTGGCTTGGGATGAAGGCACCGCCAGATACCACCTTCTTCTTCATTGAAATTTTTCTTTTTACTCTCTCTGTAGGCTTCAATTCACACTTCAGGTTCTTCCTGGGCCCAGGGGACCCACTTCCCTCCTTCTTGTCTTCCTCACTATGCTATATTCCAGCATCTGTCCTTTGATGCTTCATATCCCGAACATTTCTCCAGAAAGACAAACTTTTAAAGACTTCTGTAGGCCTCGGGCATTCTGATTTTTAGAAGGCCCTTCCTACATCTTTATCAAAGGTATTACAATGCAACTACATCCTATGTAAAATAAAACCTAGTACAACCACTTTAGTTCAGTTTCAGTAGTTCAAATAATATTTTCTGTAGCATTCAATTAACACATCCTAATTTCATTTTTTTCAGTATTCTCTTCATCTTTTGGGGCCAATATTTTTCCAAGTGTTTAAATAATACAAAGTTAATAGACACTGAAATTATACTCACAGGGCCTAATGAATAAATTGTCTCAGGGCTTCATCCACTCTAATAATAATGTGTTTATAGAATACTCTTGTCCCTGGTCAGTCTTCATCTTGATTAATCTGCCTAAACTTTGCTCCAAGTGATTCTATGCTTGGATTTCTAATTCCTCCAAACTGGGATAAATGGAGAAGACATAATGAGGCCCTTTAATGTTTGAAGATAGTAGGTATCTCCCTGATCCACACAACCTTGACACCACTGCATCAACAACTTTTTCCAATACCCTCAATATCTGCCACATTCATCTCATGTCTCTATAACAACCAAGATTCTTGAAACCTGCTGGGACACAGCCCTTGATCCTGTCCTCTGCATCTTCCCACTTTCTTGTGAATTATGAATTACTTTAATGATTTCGATACCAGTAAATTCAGGGAACAGCTGAGATAGCAAATCCAGTAAGTCTTTCCAGGCTATTCAGCTTTGCAGCAGTAAGATTACACAAGGTACCCACGTAAGAGGTTTCTTCTTGCACATTTACTATGACCTGGGTAACAGGCCTATTCTGGGGCGACTAGCTTGACTATCATAAAGTAAGTGCCACATGGCTTGCGTATGAAACATATTGGTCACTTTATCTAGGGTGTTCCCTAGAAATTTATAGAGAGAGTTGAACAGTCCCACTTCTCAGGGTAGACATACTTTACAGTGACATTTATCCACTGGCTGGCTGTGCCCTCAAGAATAACCTTGTGTCTGCACACCATGTATCCATCTGGGAGTGTTCAGTAGTGTGTGTTGGGCCTGTGTTAACCTGAAAATGCCCCTTGCACTCTGCAATATTCAAACTGACCCTAAGCTACTCAGCTCTTACAATGCATTTTAGTTAGTATAGGGCCTTGAGGAAGCCAACGATACTGGATCTATGCAATGAGACTACTCCTTCACAACATCCCGCCTTGGTTTTAGTAGTTTCTTGGTTTTTGCCTTTCACCCAGATACCCTACCTTCTTGGTGACCAGAAGGCTTACAAATACTTTCTATTTTCTCAGCATAATTTACCCCTCAGTGAGTGGCTTTGAAACCTGAACTTCAACAACTAGCTGAAAAACACCTAAGTTTGGTCAACTATCAACACTCAATGTCAGCACTTACTTTCACTTTCATTTTAGCAGTAAAGATAACTAATTAAAGGAACGTTTGTTTAGCAAGTTTATTATTATGTTACATTGCCTTACACATTCTTGTGTGTCAGATCTATCCCCATCTCCAAATTCCATTTGGTAATTTACCTTGGTGACTGAGCAGAGCCTGCCTGCAGTTCTATACCATTGTAGTCAAGTAGAATGCAGGGATCAGAGGTTCTTGCTTTGTCCACTCCTCTGTCACCTTTCCTCTTCACAAATACCACGTGTCCATGAGCTGTGGCTGGTCTAGAAAATCCTTTCTTTCTTGACATCAAATGAGTGGAACATTTTTCCTACTGTGGTATCTTTTCCAACAATTTGATTCAATGTTACTAACTCCTAGAATTAGCATCAGAGTTCACAGGTTTAGAACACAGTCCCACACAACTGACCCCCACTTCATGTGTCAGTTACAGATGAAGTCTAGATGAAAACTAGACTACCCAGGTTTTCACTTGGCTAACTTCAAACTCAGCAATTCCTACCACCCCCTAGACTCAGTAATTTTCTAGAATGACTCACAGAACTCAGGAAAACACTTACTCACAGTTACCAGTATATATGTGATACAGCTCAAAACCAGCCAGATGGAGGAGATGTAAGGCCAAAACTTGGGACAAAGCACAGGGCTTCCACGCCTTCTCTGGGATGTATATTTAAATAGAATAAACCTTGTGTGGTGGCTCACACCTATAATCCCAGCACTCAGAAGATTGAGGCAGGAGGATTGCTGCAAGTCTGAGGCCAGCCTGGGCTACAAAGTGAGTTCAAGGCCAGCTTGAACTGCATAGTGAAACTCTGTCTCAAAAAAGACAAAAACAAACTAAAAGAATGGTCAGGGGGTCTCACAAGCTGGGAACATTTGAACAGTTGAAAGGAGGTGGGAGCTATCTAGGGAAAAGCATTTCAGAAAGAGAGAACAGCCAGTGTTAGGGGAACAACTCAAGATAATCAAAGCCCAGCTGGAGGCCAGAGCAGCTGGAGCAGAGAGAGCCAGCCAAAAGTGTTGAGAGATGGGTTCAGATAAGATACTGGAGGCACCTGATCATTCAGGGTCTTATAGGCCCTTACATCTCATTTTCCAGAATGAGGCCACATGTTCATCACCCTTGAGGATCACCTCATGATGCCTACATATGACCAAGATGGTTAGCAAAGAAAGGGCTGAACGAACAGGTACCAGGGCAGAGACAGCTTGCAAGCCAGTCCGTCCCCAATAACTGGATGAAGAGATGAAATTCTCTGAATATCACAAAAGTAGATAATTTTGAAAATGTTATAATATCTGAAACTTTTTAGTAGCATATTTAAAGTTGCACAAGAAAAATTCAGGCGGCCACCGCTAAAATTAAGGAAGGAAAGCATTCCTACAGAAATAGTTTTGCCCCTTTCCCTGATTGTCTGCATAATTTTGTCTCTTGCCTCAAACCCCAGCCCTTAGTTTGTCAGTGAAAAATCTGAGACTTGTTAGTACCATAAAGGGTACTTCGGTAAGTTGACTGTAAACCTAGAGGAGTGTAGTATCATGATTAGTGCTAGGATCACACCGCTGTGTGTCTATCCTGGCTTAACAACTTTGTGCCTCAGTTTTCTCATCTGGCAAATGAGAGTCATGATGATAATAGTACTTAATCCTTGGGTCTGTGGCAATACATCAAAAGCAATGAAAACAGCAATGGAACTACAGTGAGCGCTTACTTATTAATTAGCTATAATGAAATAATTTTCCATGTCGTCTACCGATTTGCTATCTTGCCCTTGCTGCTGCAGCAAGAGTTTCCATCTATAAGCATAAAGGCATCAGCCCTCTGACCTGACACGTGGGGATTGCTGGGCTCTGCCTTCCAGCAGCACATTATAGATGAATCACTCCTGGCTCTCATAACTCTAGGGACATGCTCACATTTTTGAAAGATGATGGGAATTGATTTTTATCTTTAATTTTTGCTTACAAATAATTCATCCGTTATGAGAAAAAATAACACGCTCCAGAGGAAAAATGCAGGCACTAGTTTATCCCTACTCTCCCTTGAGTCAAAGATGAGAATTATCTACCACTAATACACTTAATAAGAACCTGCAAGTTGTTATTCAAGTTAGTCTTTTTTTATTAAAATTTAGTAATTGTGGGGCTGGGGATTTAGCTCAGCAGCCTAAGTGCCTGCCTGGCAAACGTAAGGTTGTGAGTTCGATCCCTGGTGCCACAAAAAAAAAAAAAAAAAAAAAAACACAGTAATTGTACATGTTAATGGGATTTAGCATGATAATTCCACACAAGCATACAGCTTGCCTTAGTCAAATCCAGCCTCCCTTTTTCCACACACACCCTTACTAGATACACACCCTTTTCAAGCTCTAGTGATCACTATTCTGCTTTCGAGTCAATTTGTGTTAGCTTAAATATATGAGAGAGAATATGCAGTATTTGTCTTTATCTGGCTTATATCACTCAATATGATATCCTCCATTTTCTTTTCTTTATGGCTGAATAATACCTCATTGTGTAGATATACCACATCTTTTTCCATTCACCTGTTGACTACATACCTTAACTATTGTGAATAATGCTGTGATAAACACGGGTGAGCAGTTGTCTCTTTTGTATTCTAACTTCATGTTCTTTGGATATATACCAAGAAATGGAATGGCTAGATCACATGATAGATCTATTGTTAGTCTTTTAAGAAACTTTCATAACAATGGCTGTACCAGTTGACATTCTCACCAACAATTATGAGTTCCTTTTTTCCCCCACATCCTTGCCAGCATTTGTTTCATTATTGTAGTTGATATTATTTCTTCTTTGTTTGTTTGGTGGTGGTAGTGGTGGTGTCAGTGATAGGGGGAATGGAGAGAGAGAGAGAGGGAGAGAGAAAGGAGGGAAGGGGGAGGGAAGAGAATAGCCATTCTCAACCTGAGCAAGATGGTATTTCATTGTAGTTTTGATTTGTATTTCCAAATTTTACTCTTTAATGAGAGTCCCAGAAAACTCCATCCCTAACATGAAGTCTTCTCGGATAATCTCAAGTTCCTGGTGATTGTTACTTTATCAAAATGCTGAAGCATTTATCTTCTACTTGGGCTTTTTTTTTTAATGGAATAGATGAATTATTAACCTGACATGTATAAAAATATGAACATGTACTTTTTATATCTTCAGATCAATTCTTTTTTTTTTTTTTTGCAGCCACAATTATTTTTCTCACTATAAAAGTTTCATGTACTTCAGGTTATACATGGCAGGTTGAACACTCACAATCATAACTTTTCAACCTCACTTGCCTTCTGCCCGAATGAGCAGAAAAGAATTTTGTTTACAGTACACAGGACAAACAGGAAGCAAAAGCAACAAATTTTTGGAAGCCAAAAAGTCAACAGCAATTGACTTATCAAAGCCACAGAAGCTTAAACAGCTTTTGGAAGACCTCAGAAGTAGGCTGGCCTGTGCCGTAGAACCCTGGAAAGATCCAAGAATGAGAGATCTCAGGTGCCCAGCAGAGTTTATTTGAGTGTTCAATAGAAACAGTTTTCCCCAAACCAAAATTACCTGACAGAGCAAAGCAACTGCCTCTCCTCGACCCAGAAGAAAACTAGTTTCCATCTTGAGGAAGTGAAGCAGAGAGACCCAGATGTCAAGGTCACCAGGCACACCTGGGGTCAAAGTTATACTACAAAGATCAAGGGAGCTAGAGATGTAGCTCAGGAGTAGAGTGTGTTTCTAACATTGGGAATGGGGCCCTGGGTTTGATCCCCCACACCAAAACAACAACAGCTGGGGTAGGGAATGTTCTGTACATTCTAATGAATGCAACTCTAACTCCAACAACAATCCCTACATTACAATGCTCATTTATCAAACATCCTTTATGTACTGGCCAGTGTGCTAAGCATTTTACCTACATTATCTCACATCTAATCCTCAAATAAATCTGATGAGGTAGGTACTATTTTCTTGCCACTTTAAAGAACAAGGAAATCAAGTCTTAAATTGATATGTAACTGGTTAAAGAAACTCACAACTAGTAGTTGGGAAAACCAACTTCAGACTGAATCACTACACTGAGTGACTTGCATTTATCAATTTATTCCTTTATTTCTTCAACAAACATTTACTATGTGGTAGATACTGCTTCATTAAGGTCTATAAAGATGAATATAATATACGGTCTCTATCCCCAAGAATCTTTCAGTGTAACAGCAACAAAATAATAAGCAATGTCATTGATACATTGAACAAGTAGATCTTTAAAAGGAGATTAGGGTTGGAAGAGATAGTCTGTCCTTTCTCTCTGCTGGTGGGCTAATTCTGTTCCCATTCTTTGAACTCTATCTTCCCTACATGGGAAGTGGATGAACTCGCAGGCAGATTCCATAAACGCTTCTGGATACCCTTAGTGCAGAGTCCCTCTGTCTCTGCTAGTCACAAGAACAGTCTGATTTTAGTTCTGTTTAATACTCCAAACGTCATTCTAAGGCAACATTTTTCAGCTCCTGGTTTGGGGTTGCCTCAGGCTATACTGTGAGGAAGAAAGTTCAAAGCGTTTCTCCTCTCATCCCCCTGCTTCAAGCTTCTCCTGCCTGTGTCTCCTCCCACCACTCTGGGCCTCCTCCAGGGTTAGGGCCAGGAAAGACAGATAAACAGGTTCTTACCATCAAGTACCCTTGTCAGCACTGTGCTGTCTGGCCTTGGAGATATTAGAGCTAACTTCCTATTGGGGTGCTCCCAGGGGACCCGGCACCCCCACTGGAGTCTTCTGAAGAGCTCCTTCCATGCAGGCAATGCCTCTTCCTTGGCTTCTGCTTCGTCCCTTTGCCCATAGCCATCCATAGCCACATCTCTACTGGCATTAAATCTGTCTTCTGGCTGCCTTCTTGGGCAGCATTCAAAAACAGTTCTAGGCTGTTCTACCCTGATGAGCTCCATCTCTGGCCAATGGGAAACCCTCATGCACTCCTGCCAGTCATTATCAATTAAAGTGCAGCTTATTCCCCATGAAGACCTATCACCCTCTGCTGGGCTGGTGGGCTGGCGACTCCATCCCTCATCATTCCCTCAGTATTCTCAGGCACAGAATCAATCACTATCCCTTTGCCTCTTGAGACCCACAGTTCTTCTGATTTTCCCTGGTATGGTTCTGTGGAAGCCTTCTTGCTCAATTTGAGAAGGGCAGGAATTTTCTCTCTCTATTCCCTCAATGTGGGTAGAGGAAGACAACCGTACAGCACACATTGTCGCTACTCTTTCGAGAAAGCACCCTACCCTTCTAACACTTCAAGTCTTTTGTGTCTCAGAAGAATATAACAGACTCATAAAACCTGCCTTCCAGTCTATCCATTGCACTTCCACCACTGTGCTTAGATGTGTATAGCCATTACAAAAGCAGGAAGGCATTATATATTCATGGCACACTCCAGAAAGGAT
>RJWT010045350.1:0-11635 GCA_004365215.1 Cuniculus paca
TTTTGTTTTATCTCGTTTTATATTACTTTGTTTTGTTTGAGTTTATTGTCTGTAAATGTTTGAACAACCATTTTGAAGAAAGCAAAAGACACTAGAGTAACTATTGTTAATCTCCTGTTGTTATGTTTTGAAAACCTATATTGCTTGCAGTGTTCTGTTCTGAAATGCTATATTGTTTGACTCTATTCTGTTTTGTTTCGCTTTGTTTTGTTTTGTTCTATTCTCTTTAAAATAAAAAAAATAGTTTCAATCTTTGCAGGGCAGAGAAGGGACAAAATCTAAAGGAAATAGCACCCTAATTCAGGTTCAGACTAGGGTTTCTATTCTAGCGGGAAAGAAGAGTACTCATAAGAAAACCAAGGCAGAACTAAGCTGGATTTAATGAGAATCTGGGAAGGTTGAAGCTCTGCAGGAGATGGATCCCCTTCCTTACAAAGCACCAGGCTGACAGAAGAATGGATATGGAAGTTGGTGGATAGATGGGAGAAACTCCAGCTACAAGAAAGAATACCAGTGTTTTGATTGAAGAGGCAGCATAAAAATCATCCTATTTTAGATCACATGCTAAAGCAGAGTGACAGGTATCTCTTCATTAATGACCAATCCTTCTCCATCTTTTTATTACTAAATACTTTCTGGGAAGTTCCACAGCTAAAATAGGACCCAAGTTGGATAAGTATCATAAACACTATGTGCAACTCTTTTTAAAAAATCAAAAATGAAAGGCAACAGCAGAATAAATGGAACGAGAATCTTCTAAGCCTAGCATAAAAATTGCTCACTGTCTTCCATTACTTTGTTTTTATGCATCAAAATAACTCTCTGAATACTTATTACCCTAGTAAAACAGGTTTGTTAAATTCTGACTTGAAATAAGGCAAAGGAAAGCAAGCAGAGGAAATCATTAATGTCTTCCCTCCAGCTATAATTTTGTCTTCACTATATTTTAAAATTAAGTCAATATTAGAAGTGACTTTTAGGGCATTTTATCAGTTTTGGAAATGGGTATTTCTGCTGTTATTTATGCTTGTTTTAGTATTTTGTTTGTATGGTTGTTGAGTATGATTTATGAGAAATGTCCTTGGAGAAAGGTTTTTTCCTTCAGGTTTCTTTTATAATGTGGTGGTATAAGAACATATTTCTGTTTAAACTATCAATTTTAATACCAACAAATAGCCCACTAGGCTTGATTGAAAATTTTCTTGCTACTTCTAAATCAAAGCTCATTTTCACTAAGATAGGAAAACACATTATGGGGGGAAGCATCTAAAATCTCTTTTTTTTTTCATTTTAAAGAGAAAATAGATAAAAATAACACTGAAACAGAGTTTCAAAACAGGTTAGTAGGACAGTTACAATAATTAACACATCGCATATTATTGTCTTCATAGTAGTTATTCAGAGTACAAGATACCATGATATCTTGTCCAAACAATATCATCACAAACCTTTCTTTTCAATTATCTAAGAGAAACTAGCTGTAAAACTATCTTAATTATCTTGAGCCTAAAATTTCTTTAAGCATTTCATCCAAATATTTTTGACCTGGCTACTGAACAGTTGACAGATTATTTGAGTACACCTAAATTTGAGAGTTTGGCAGGTTTTCAAACAACTAATGGCTATATGATGCTCTTGAAATAAATAACTTTGTAAACACACTGTTGTGGATTGACTTTTGAGAAATCATTACCTGTTTTATGAGTTTTGGCTGTCAGCCAATCCAGTCTAAGTCTTTTCTGGTTATTTAGTCATATTTACACAACAACTCAAGTGCTAAAATCTTTTCCAGTATCTTCTGAAATGCTTTACAGCTGTCCTCACCCTTTTCACTTACCCAAACAGAGAGAAAAGGGCAGGGTTTTTTTTTTTTTTGATGTAATGAAACAAAAACATTAAATGTTTCCTTATTTTTGTTTAAATATCATCTAAGGTCATTTATGAACTTCTTTTTACCATCGCTGCACAGTCCAATGGTTTGATGACCTAAGATGATGTGGTTTTCTAAGTCATTTTACTTTTCATTCATTACTAGTTATTTCAGTGCAGTTTCACTGAGTGCTTAACATGTGTACCCAGTTCTATGATACACAGTAAACAACTGAAGATTTGGCAAATAAGAATACAGAATATGTAAATAGGCATTTGAGTATCATGTGCAAATTGCTATCATAGAGGTAAAAGTAGTGCAATGAGACCCCATGAAGAAAGCAGTGTATGCAGGAAGCTACAAAAGGCAGGACTGGAAACCAACTCGCAAGACATGGGGTGCCTGTTAACACTTGGGCTTTATGATAGTTCGATTTTGAGAGGACTTTTGGCATTTTTACTTCATTTCTATTACCATAAGTTGGATAAGATATCCTCCAAAAGGTTCATGTGTTGAAGGACTAATCCCCAGTGCAACAATGTTAAGAGGTGGAGATTTGGGGCAGTGATTGGACCATGAGGACTCTGCTGTCATTAATAAATTGATCCATTGACTGGATCATAATTGAATGGATTATGGGGAGCTGATGGAAACTGTGGTAGATGGGGACTAGTTGGAGGAAATAGGTCACTAGCAGCATGCCCTGAAAGGGTGTATCTTGACCCCAGCCCTTCCTTTGCTCTCTCTTTGCTTCTTATTTTTCTCAGGTATTTTTTCTTAGGGTGGAAAAATGACTAACACACCTATAAACATTACATTGTCTATAAAGCTATATAGTTGTCTTGTTACTTTTCTCTCATTGGTGAAACAAAATACCTGACATCCAAAATGAAGGAAAGAAAGGCTTATTTAGCTCACAGTTAGTGAAGGTTTCAGTCCATAATCATCTGGCTCCAAGGCAGGATGGAGTGACTGAGGGGCAACATGGCGGCCACAGCAGATACCAGAAGCAACAAGAGCAAAAGGGCAAAAAGGAAAATCGTACCTCCCTCCCTCCTTTATATTGTATGCAGGCTACCCACCCCTTGGCAGGTGCAGCATTCACACAGTCAATCACAGTGCTAGACAATGAACCAATCACAAAAGTTAGATACAGCTGCCTCCATGACTGCATGAGGCTTTGCGGGGTATATTCAAACACAAACCATAGCAACAGTATACTAGAAAGAGAATAGATCTGAAAATTCTGTCACCTACTACTATTTGTCTTTCACAAATGACTTAACCCTCCTATGACTGGTACAGTTGACTTTTAATAATATGGTACCTGACCTACTCTTAAATTCCCCTATTTACAAAAATGTTCTTAAGAACATTCTTATTGCCAGAGTTCTGGTGTTAGTCAATTTGTGTGGCAAAATATTAAAGGATAATAATATTTTCTGTTTGTACTGTGGGAAGCTAGGGTTCAGCTGACCTAACTCTCCCAGTGGAATTTAAATCACAAGCAAATACTATAAATCGCAAGCAAATACTAATGCCCCGAAGCATTCTGTTCAGGGCATTAGTATGAACACAACAATTTGTCTCTGTAGTAGCATTTGGCAGAAGTGTCCAGAGCAGCATCCAGCCAAGCTGTTCACTGTGGTTTCTGCCATGCACTTCCAGTGGTGCCTGTTAATTTTCAGAAATTGTTTCTCTATTTAAGTTCCTTTTCAGATTAAGTTACCCAAGATGCATTTCTGTTGTTTGCCACTATGATACATGGATAAGACACGGTTAATACCATATTTAAACCCTAGTTTTCAAGGTTTTGATGATGACTAAAACTTATACATAGAAAAGAACTCACAATGCGATAAAACATCTATCATTTTAGGATTACTTTAGCCACTGTTAGTCTTCTAGAAAATGGCAATGAAAAGTACCAATATTTCATATTCTAAGTAGAAAGACTTTGGGAAAAATCACTTCAATGTTCAGTGAGAATACTGAATTGTTTCTATAATAATGATTCTGAAGAACCAGACTATAAAATGTGATTATGCTCATTTTCTGCCACATCCACTGAGCCCTCAGAGAGAACCTGAAGTTATTTATCTTTCAGGTAATGACTGTAAGGCTAGTTGATCTTCTTTAAATAAAAATATAGATTCCTAAAACTGATTCTTTCAAACAGCAATTGCCTGATTTTATAGTTATTGAAAACAAAAAAGGATAATTAGATAAAATGGGCACTAGCAATCTCTTCTTTCATTGGTTCATAAATATGTATTAAACCCTAATCTTCCAGGTATTTTCCAAGTACTAAGATCCACAGATGATTGAGAAGCAGGTGTGCCCTCAAGGTATGTAAGAAGAGACAAACACTTGAATAAGGCCAAGAGGTGATGTGGGTCCGCGTAAGTATCTGAGTCAGGAAACATTATACTTTCACCAGCAGGGCATACAAGCACCTATCTGGCCACATCTTGGGCAACATTTGGTATCGTCTATGCCCCAAATTTTTTCTCAAATGGTCATAAAATGGTACCTTATATTTAAATACATATTTTGTTCTGATTACCATTGAATTCAAGCATCTGTTCATGCATGTTCACTATACCTCCCCATAAAAGTATCTCTTCAAATATTTTGTCCACTTGCCTTTTGATTTGGAGATTTATATTTACTCTAGATATTAGTTCTTTATTTGTTTTACATGCTAGAAAAAATTCTTTTAGTCTGCTGTCTCTTATCGTCCATTACAATAGTCTAACAGAAAACAAATAATTTTATGCAGTCAAACTCATCTATTATTTTGCTTTATGCTCTGTGCAAATACTCAAGCACACATGGAACTAATTTGACCTTTTTCTGTCCCACTGCTTTACTGACCTAGCCCTCAACTATAACTATGTTATTTTCATTTCTGTGACTTTGTACTGTTCCTTAATTGCTAAACAACCCCATTTCCTTTTTATTTTCAAAATTAACTTTTCACGCACCTTTATTCTCACATATACAATTTAAAATTGATTTGTTAGTTATTCAAAAGTATAGTAGGAATGTATCATTATTCAATAAAAGAATTTTCTATTTATCACTGAAAACATTTAGAAATTTTTACTTTTCTATAAATTTATCTGTTTAATCTGGGCCATCATGTTTATTTGAAATAGATGTCTGTAACTGTTTTGTCTCATTGTGCCTCTTTTCACTCTGTATTTTTAATATGCATTTCCTTTTAGCAGATTTCTCATAGGAGACATCTTATGTTTTCAGAGACTTTTTTATTAAAAGCTTTACAATTTACCGTGTAAACACTGCTTTTGCTCTGTCCCATGTAGTTTAACTTGCACTGTTTTTATTGTCGTTTGATTATGAATATTTTATTATTTCTCTATGATTTAATCTTTAACTCAAAGTTTCACAGTATTATGGGTTTTCTTTCTGTTTTGTTTAGTTTTCAGATCTATGGAATTTCATTAACTATCCTGTTGATAATAAATTCTAATTTTACTGAATTGTAGTTAGAGAAGACAACATATGGTTTTAATTTTTTTTAATACTATTGATAAGGCCCTTATGGCTTTGCACATGGCCAATTCTTTGTGATTGTACTAAATATATACCAAAGCAAATAGAAAATACATAAATTCTTCTGTAAATATCTCAGTTCAAATTTAATGTGTTGTGGAATATTTTCTTTGCTTATATTTTCATTATCAATATCTAAGAAGAATTTGTTGAATTTTAACAATAATTATGTTTTCTTCTAGCAGTTATAACTTATGTATTTTAAGAGTATGTTATTTTGTAAATTATATTTTTAACCATTAGTGACTTTATGTTTATGATTTATTTAACTCTTGAATTTGACTTTGACACAAAATTGCTACTCATATTTTTCTATGTCTTTTGCATTTATTTCAATGTTCTATGATCTTTTAAGTATACATTATAGTATATTACTGTTTTTTCCCCCGATTCACACCCCTCTGTGTTTTTAATATACTATTTTTGTACTTTGTATTTTTAATATTATTGTAGAATTTATTTTTCCATATGCCTTTATTTTGTATTTATAATTAATTCTTTCCTACCTTCTTTTAGAAAGATATTTTCTTCTATTTGTTTGAAGATCAAGTTTTTAAATCAAATACCTATATCATTCCCACTATCACCCTGAACACCATCTATCTTACTGATAGTTCTGGAGTATCACAAATACTCTTTGTAGGGGCCTCTGCCTATCTTCACTAAATTATTTATTTATACTTGCCTTCCCATAATATATAGTTCCTTGTAGATTAATTTTGCTCTGTGCTATTATGTTTTTTATAAAAATGCTTTCATCCTTGCATGAAAGACTTTTTGATGCTTATATGTCCAAGATATCATTAAAGCAATTCACATTTATTCATTAACTGGATATAAAATTCTAAGTTCAAAGGTTTTCTTTTTCAACATCTAGAAAATATTACTCCATTATCTTTCTCTTTCTTGCATCTGTTTCAAAGGTTTTATATCAATATTTTTCTGTTTTCTTCCTAAGATTTTTTTCTTTTTCTTTGGAAACTTTCATAATTTTCTCTTTGATGCTTTAAAACTTTGGGATAATTTGTTTATGGGAAGTATTTCTTTTTCTACTCAATTATACTCTGGGGAAGTTTGGTTCTTTCTTAATTTCTTTACATAATTTCTATATTGTTATATATAGTTCTTTCATCATTTTGTTTGTTCATTCTTCTTTAAGGAAATATCTCTTTTTTCCTTCTGAATGCATTGAGAAGAATTCATGACCAGCTGATTAACATACTAGAATGGTGTTCTTTTTAATATTTAGACATCTTTGTCAATTCTTTATCTCTACTGTAATAGATTTTCATTCCTGTCTTTGGGTGTATGAATCACTCATGGTAAGCCATGTTATGGTAAAGTAACCAGAAAACTCCAAATCTTGCAGGTTGAATATAATCAAGATTTATATCTCATTCATGCTACTATTCATCACAGAAAGTTGGGTCTAGGGAAGATGGTGACTAGAGTGAGAAAGAGAAGAAGACACATGGAACCATGGTCTTGAGGATGAGTTAGGGAGTGTAGGAAGAATAAAATTTATATCTTTGCTGTGTTACAAGGATCAATCCTAGCTACCCAACCCAGAAACCAACCTAGCTATAAGGGGTAGAGGACCAAGTCTGGGGACAGGCTCCCAAAGGCCATCTGGAAGGTATATCTTTTATAAATGAGGGAGTTTAGGTCTGAGCAGACACATGACTTTTCCAATTCTAACGAATCATCAGGAGCACAGATCAAAATTCTGAATGTAATAAATTATTCTGCCCATCAAAGATCGCTAGTGTTCATGAACTCTTCCCATTTTATGTAATGCTCCTCCTGCATAAAACTGAGATTAGAGTCTATGTCCTAAATGCATCAACCCAACTTACTCCTCTTTCTATGATGGTACTTTCAAGCAGTCAGTAATTGTTCAGCGCTATAGTTAATTTATGAGAATTACCCAATCAAATAATTCTATCAACTCATACTTGGGATCAGAAAATTTCCACATAAAGTCAAAGCAAATTGTTTTTCTGTGTGATGTATCTCCTGACTGTACCAAAGTGCTTTATTGCATCATTAAGCCATAACATGCTGCGAGTAGGCAGACATGGATAAAGAGAATACTTCTATTAATCTGAGATAAAATTGTAATAACTTTCCCTTCTAGTTGAACCACTGAACAGAACATAATTAAGTAAAGAATCTGCTGGGAGATAAGATGCAATGAAAAAGAGAGATTTAACTCTGACATAATATTTTTCTGAAAGAAATAGAATGAATTACACAGGGTATAGCTCCAAAATAAATATTTATATTTTTCTTTTGATATGACAGCCATCATAAAAAAGTTAATTTATTCATTTAAGTTACTTATTGTAGACAATATATGTATATAGGTGATGCTATGGTTGACACATTGTGTCAATTTTTAGAAGTTTAGAAATTTAACTAAGAGACTCAAAAGGGAGCCAGGATCCTTACTTCATAAACATTCTCAACCTGTGCAGTAGGAGGACAAGGAGATTTTGTGAGTGCTACATCTACTCTGGAGGGGGGTGGCCTGTGTACAATATAAGGGAGGAAAAGAGGTTTGCCTTCCCCTCACTTTTTTTTTTACTTTAAAGGGAGTAAAACAGAACAGTAAAATGAAACAAAACAGTAATAGGAAAGTAGGAAACCCATAATCGTTACTATATGGCATATTGTTATCCTCTAAATAGTTCCCCAGACCACTTTTGCTCTTGTTGCTTTGCTGTCTTTTTACACCTTCAAGTGTCACCCCTGTGCCATGCCACCCTGCTTTGGAGCCAGCTGATTATGGACTGAAACCTCCACAAACAGTGAGCTAAATAAACCCTTCTTTCTTTAATTTTGGGTGTTGGGTATTTTGTCCCAGGAATGAGAGAAAAATATCCAAGACAGAATTTGGTACCAGTGGAGTGGGGTTGTTGCTGTGACTATATCTGACCATGTGGTTCAAGAGCCTTTGGGAATCGCTTGTGGGAAGAGTTTGGGAAGGTTCAGAATGTAGCCTAAAAACATACAGCTAGAATGCCTTAGGCAGTTATGAGATTTTGGTTAGAGCTCAGAAAACCAAAAGACCAATAGAAATCCTCCTGGTAAAGACCAGGCTTGGGAGGTTTCCACTGGAAAGGACTGCATTGAGTGCCAGACTCCAGATGATGTATGTTATGGCTTGGTAAAAAGTTCATCTGCATTTTGCCTGTGTTCAAATCTTTGCCTGAGATTGAGATTAAGGATGCACTAATTAATCTGGCAGAAAAAATTTCAAGGCAGTTGAAAGATGAGGCTTTGGCTTGACTATTGTTGGGGACTTTTAGCCAGATCTATACTGAGAATCAAGAGAAAAGAGCCCAATAGAATGATTTAAAGTGTTGTGAGTTTGACCAGAAAGGAAGCTCCACTAAAGATGTGAACTGCAAAGATAGAGCTGAGGAAATCTTGATTGTTGAGAAGGAGCAGGAGAATAGAAAAGATGGCCTGAAAGTATCACAAAAAGCAGCAAGTCTCAAACCTTTGCAACTTCAAAACTGCAAAAGTGATAGACTTTGATTTGAGGTGAAACCTGCAGATCACCAGAACAATGGCTGCTGCCCCATGTTCCAGAATGGTGGCAGCATAGAAAATTTGGTCCCCAGAATTGAATTCAAAGTGCCCGGTGATATGGGCACTCGACCCTTACAGCCAAGAAAAGGGAAGCCTGGCTACTACTGAAGCTGGTAGCAGACATTGGCATCATCCCTGTGGCTCTGGTTTTAGGTGCATATATAATGCAAGAGTCCTGAGTTTTAAAAGGTTTCCACCACAATTTCAGAAGGCCTGGGAGGCCAGGTAGTGTGCACCTGAGAGGGCAATGTGTGAAGCTATGAGTGTGAAGCTGAAGGTGCAGTGGAGACCCCAGCAGTTTGGAAAAGCCAGGAGCGTGGATTATCTAAGGAAATCTGCAAGGAAAGAGCAAAGTCATCCTAAGGGAGAAGCCATGGGGTCTGTAACCACCAGAAGTTCCATAAGGGTGGAATCACTCAAACCCTTTGGAGCTCACAATTTGCCACAGATTGCCACAATGGTGCATATGGAACTATAGGACTTAAGGTTTGCCCTGCTGGATTTTGGAATTTCTTTGGTCCTAATCCTTTGTATTCTCCTGTTTGTAACTTTTGGAATGAAAAGGATTATCTTATGCCATTGTCGGAAGTGTTTAACTTCTCATTTGTACAGGGGCTTACTGCTAAGAGTTTGCCTTATATCTCAGAGGAGACTTGGGACTTGGACTTTTCATCCATGCTGAAACTGTTGGGACTTTGGCAACTCTTGAAGATGGGCTAAATGCCTCTTGCATAAAGGAATGTGCATGAGTCTTTGTGGAGCCAGGGGCACAGTGTTATGGCTCTAATGTAATATAATGTTGGTAGACTTAATGCTTATTCTTAGGGATTGTTAAACCTGTGTTATAGTGTTCAAGTTGTGAAATGATAGGCATAAGCATGCCTTTGTATCTGGAGGCCTGTTTAAAGAAATGTGTCTGCTTGCCAAGTTGACAAGGGGTGGATTGCTATGGTTGATACATTCTCAACTTGAGAAGTTTAGAAGTTTAACTAAGAGACTCAGAAGGAAGCCAGAGTTCTTACTTTGTAAATATTCTCATCCTGTGCAAGAGGAGAGCAAGGAGGCTTTGTGAGTGCTACACAGGCCCTGGGGAGGGGTGGCCTGTGCACAATATAAGGGAGGAAAAGAGGCTTGCTCTTCTCTCTTTTTGTTCTGGCTGCTTTTGCTGGATGCTACCTTGAAGTGTTTCCCTGGGGCCATGCCACCCTGCCTTGGAGTCAGCTGATCATGGACTGAAACCTCCACAAACAGTGAGCTAAATAAACCTTTACTTCCTTCATTTTGCATGTTAGGTATTTTGTCCCAGCAATGAGAGAAAAATAACCAAGACAGGTGCATAGTTAGATGAGCTGAGTGACAGTTTCATGCTTTTCTTTTTTTGGCCAGGGTATCATTCCAGATCTTTTTTCTACTTAGAACTTCAAAATAGAAAGCATTGGTTGAAATAACATATAATATCAAAATTGAACCTTCAGATAAATTTAGGCAACTTACCATTATGATTGAATTCCAAACAAAAACAAAAAAAGTTATTTATTTTACTAAGAATACTATTTAATGTCCTGGAAATTTTGTTGAAAGTTTGTTTGTTAAACATGACAATCATAAAAATGTAACACAAGGGCACCTGCCCCCAGGTGGAATGGGAGCATGGGTGAGTGGGATGTGCATTGGGTACAGAGCTAAGAGTCCTAGGTTTTTGTTCTGGCTCTGACATAGGGACTGTGTGACCTTGGACAATTACTTTGATCAGGGTGAATCTGTTTCCTCTTTTGAAAATATTAAAATCTTCTGAAAACTTCTTTGAAGAAATTTTTTTCCTGTGCAATTTACATTGTGTTAAGGGACAAATTAATTGGTTTTCTTCTCATTTTTTCACTGTTTCAGGTCTTACTTTTATATCTTTCATTCATTTTAAATTTATTTTTGTGCAAGATGTGAGAGGAGGGTACATGGTCATTCTTTTGTACATGAATATCGAGTTGTTCTAACATAATTTAATAAAAAGACTACCTTTCCCCCACTGTGTGTTCTTGGCATCCTGTTAAAAAAATCAGTGGGCTGTAAATGAGTGGATTAATTTCTGGGCTCTCTATTGGTCTACATATCTGCTTCCATGCCAGTACAATGCTACTGCGATGTCACAACAGGAGTCTGCTGCTAAACACAACAGACTTCCTTTATATATTATGTCCTTTTTTTCTATTGCTTTCAAAATATTCCTCTGTCATTGATTTTTAATAGTTTGATTATGCTATATTTTGGGGTACTGTTATGGTTGATACAGTTTATCAACTTGAGAAGTTTAGAAGTTTAACTAAGAGACTCAGCAGGGAGTCAGGGTTCTTACTTTGTAAACATCCTCATACTGTGCAAGAGGATGGCAACAAGATTTTTTGAGTGCTACAGTGGCCCTGGAGGGAGGTAGCCTGTGTACAATATAAGGGAGAAAAAGAGGCTTTCTCTTTCCCCCTTTTTGCTCTTGTTCCTTTGCTGTCTTCTGCTACTCGAAGTGTTTCCCCTGTGCCTTGAAGCCAGCTGAGTATGGACTGAAACCTCTACAAACTGCAAGCTAAATAAGCCTTTCCT
>RJWT010045351.1:0-11638 GCA_004365215.1 Cuniculus paca
TGTAGCCATGCAGGTACAAGAAGGCTTGCCCCATGCCCCACTGCCTGCCTAGGACCCTGGGCTCAGAGAAACCCAGGTGCCTGACCCATTCCCCTATGCTGCAGAGGGGCAGCCAATGTGGGTAGCACCTGGGAAATGGTTTGTTGGGAAGAACCCAGGGAAATGTCAAGATGAAGGAGCAAAAGGCAGTCTCAGACCTCCAACAAGAACAAGTCTGGGAGATAGAGGCATGGAAGAAAATGGAAGTCACACACCTGAAAACTCCAAGAGGATAACAACTGAAGTAAAGAAACAACTTCATGAGATTGTAAAAGTAATCAGATCAGAAGTAATATCTCAGGTAAAAGAAGAAATTGCAAACATAATGAAAGAATTGTTAAGTATCTCTAAAGAAGACATAGATTTTAAAAAAAGAGCATCGGAAAATGATGGAAATCTTGAATGAACAATATAGGAAGGAATTACAATGTATGAAAGACATTCAAAAGGATATTCAGGAATTAAAAACTCCATCAAAACCTGGCAAAATTGCTTGAAAGAGACGGAAGATAGACTTTCAGACCTTGAAGATAGGATTGCAGCTAGCAATCGTGAAAGAAAAGATCTCTTAAAAATAATGAGGAACCAGGAAATAACAATTCAATGGCTGCAAGATGATGCAAAGACAAATAATTTAAGAATGACAGGTGTCAGCAAAAAAGTAGGGTCAACATAAATGACATAAAGATACTATTTACAGAAGTAATATCAGGGAACTTCCCAAGCATGGGAAAAGGATCTGGTATACAGATAAGTGAGGCATATAGAACTCCAACTAGCCATAACCAAAATAAACCTACACCCACACATGTAATAATCAAGATCCCAGTAATCCAGCACAAGAACAGCATATTAAAAGCTGTTAGAGAAAAGAAACAGGTCACTTATAAAGGAAAACCAATCAGAATCACAGCAGACTTGTCAACACAAACCATCAAGTCAAGAGTTTGGAGTTAAGTGTTTCAAATCCTGAAAGAAAAATTCCAACCCAGATTGATGTACCCTGCAAAACTATCTTTCAAAATTGTTGGAAAAATAAGATACTTCCATGATGAAGAACAACTGAAGGAATTCATGACCACCAAACCAACCCTACAGAGAGTGCTGAAGGATACTCTAGAGAGATAAAGATGACCATGTTTCCAGGAACAGCAGCAGAGGAGAATCGCCAAACAGGACAGCCAATTGAATGAAGGGGAAAAGCAGAGGGCCAACAATGGAGCATAGCATAGCAGAGACAAACCAATGTATGCTGGCTGTAACCATTAATGTAGATGGCCTCGATTCAGCAATAAAAAGTAATGCAGGGAGAGTGGATCAAGAAACAAGATCCATCAATATACTGTATATAAGAAGCACATTTAACTCGAAATGAAATTCATAGACTGAAAATCAAACGGGAGAAAACAATTGTTTCATGAGACAGGAGACCAGAAAAAAGCAAGGGTAATTTGCCCATCAACCACAGAATAGATAAGAAAGATATGGTATTTTCATACAATGGAAATCTACCCAGCTATAAAGTATGATAATCTTGAGGTTCTTGTAGGTAAATAGAGGCAACTGGATATCATGTTCATGGGAAAAACAGCTTGAACTCATACGGGTGAACACTAGGATAAAAAGCAGAAGGAGTTAGTGGGATCCAAAAACACCAAAGATACTATAAAAGTGATAGGAGAGGAAGCACCTAGGAGGAGAAGATGGCAACCAATGTTAATTTCTTATTGTCTTGTCTTGAACTCTTGTAATATTTTCACAATTTTGTTAGGGTTGTTCTATTGTGTCTTGTTTTGCTAGATTTTACTGTGTCAGATGGTATGGGCAGCCATTTTGAACATAATGGGATGTATTATGGTAATCATGACTGGTTCCCTATTATCTTGTTTTGAAGTCCTATAATGTTTTCATTCTTTTGTTTAATCAGTTTTATTCTGGTTTTTTTTTGTTTTGTTTTATTATGTGTGATGGTATGAACAGCTATTTTGAAGAAAAAGAGACATTATAGTAACATTTGTTCATTTCCTGTTATATTGTTTTGAAGCCCTGTAATGCTTTCATTCTTTTGTTTTGATTGGTTTCAGTCTGTTTTTTATTATTATTATTATTATTATTATTACTATTACTATTTGATTTCATTGTGTATGAGGGTATGGACAGCTATTTTGAAGAGAACAAGAGACATTATGGGAGTGATTGTTGATTTCCTGTTGTCTTGTTTTGAAGTCCCATAATGCTTTCATTCTTTTGTTTTGATTGGTTTTATTCTATTTTGTTTTGTTTGATTGTATTGTGTGTGAAGGTATGGACAACTATTTTGAAGAAAACAAGAGACATTATGGTAGCCATTGTTGATTTCCTGTTGTCTCTGTTGTGAAGTCCTGTGTTGCTTGCACTGTTCTGTTCTGATTTGCTTTGTTCCATTTTGTTTTGTTTAGTTTTGTATTGTTTTATTCTCTTTGAAATAAAAAAAAGAAACGTTGCATCGAGGCTTTTATAGGTAATGGATTCAACTTGAGACCATTCTCATAAGTGAAATGAATCAAACTCACGTGTGTAAATACTGTACTGTCTCCCTAGTATAAGAAACTGAAAGAGTAAATATGATCCAAAATATACAATAAATATTGTGTAAGGGTAGGAAACTGCTCAAAGAGGAAAATTAACTGGGATAGGGGAGAGGAGGAAAGAAGGAAGGGAAAAGGAAAAAGACATAAATTTGTGTGTGTGTGTGTGTGTGTGTGTGTGTGTGTGTATGATAGCGAAAATGACTATACTAATTGCATTAGTTCTTAGAAAAGAACAGTTAATACTCATATGATTAGATCAATTTTACATGTCTATATCTGGTAATCTAAGCAACTCTTTTGAAGGTAACAATATGCAATATTACAACCATTGTTAAATTCCTATCGTCTTGTTTTGAAAACCTATACTATTATTGTTTTGAGTTTTTTGTTGTTGTTGTTGTTTGTCTCTTTTACTTTTTGTTTTTCTTTTCTGTGTCTTTTTTCTCTTAAATAAATAAAATAATGGTACAGGAAAAACTAGCTATACACATACAGGATACTGACTCTAGACCCATATCTGTAATCATGTACAAAACTAAAACCAAAATGATCAAAGATCTAAATATTGACACAGAAACAATGAATCTGCTGAAAGATAAAATAGGTAAATATCTTGAAGACATAGCCACTGGTAAAGACTTCCTAAACAGAACCCCAACTGCACAGGAAATAACATCAAGAACCAACAAATAGAATCATATCAAATTTTTAAAACTTCTGCACAGAAAAGTAAACAAAAATAGGGGAAAAAAAAGACAAGTACAAAATGGTTGGGGGGGTTGCCAGCACTCCTCAGATGGAGGCTGATATCTAGAATATATATATATATTTTTTAAACTAAAAAAATTAGACCTCTCCAAACAAAAGACCAAATCAAAACATGAGCAAGAGAAATGAATTGCAGATGAAGAAGTACAAATGTCCAATAAATGCATGAAAAAATATTCAACATCTGTGGCTATTCAAGAAATGTCATTTAAGACAACACTGAAGGCCATCTTACTCCAGGAAAAAATAGCTATCTTCAAGAAATGAAATAACAAATGCTAGTGAAGTGGGGGGGGGTAGACCTTTCTATGTCTTTAGTGAGAATATCAACTAGTACAACCACTGTAAAAATCAATATAGAGGTTCCTCAAAAAATTAGAAATTCCACTCAACCCTAGGTATCTTTACAAATGAGTTAAAGACATCATATTATAGTGATACCGGCATACTCATGTCTATAGAAGCACAGGTCATAATAGCTATATCTTTAAAGTAGCCTATATGCCCACCAACAATAAATGGATAAAGAAAATGTAGTATTCGTATACCATAGAATCCTATTCTGCCACAAAGAAGGATAGGGCTTGCTTCAGCAACACATACACATAAAGAAGGATACATTTGAGTAATTTATCCATAAGATCATGATAATAACTGAAATGAATCAGACATAAGAGCTTAACTATTGCATGGTTTCTTTTATATGAGAAACCCAAAGTATACACAAATTAAAATGCCAAGTAAAAGATAGATAATAGGGAACAAGTAGATAGATCTTTTACATATGGGAGGGGACCAAGAGATGCAGGAAGGGGAGGTTAAGGGGATTTAAAGGAGGAGGTTGGTAGAAAAAGGGGTTGTAAAAAGAATTGATGGGTTAAATATGTGTACAAACTCCCCACAATAAATGTACTCATTATGTACTGCTACTGATAAAAGTTAAAACTAAAACAAAAAAATCTTCCCAAAGATTTTCCCATTGGTCTTCTAGCTATGAAGGTATATTATCAATCAAATCAATTCTGTCTTCCCCCTGACAGCCCTTCAAATGATAACATGGCTCTTTTATCTCACCCATCCAACTTGAGTCTTCTCTTTTCCCTGATAGAAATCCCGTTATCACTAAGCAACTTTGATCATCAGATAAATGACATTTACTAGCATCACTTCTCACCGGGAAGGTATTGATTCTTCTAGAGCATGAAACACATGAGTATAATCAAAAGTCTTCCTTCAGTTCACACATTTCCCCTGATTAAATTGTTTGTGGAGCTACCTAAATCTCCATGTCTTTTAAAGAGCACACAAGCATCACCAAGCCTTGATGAAGGATGGAAAAAGACTGAGAAGATATATGAGACTCAGATTCCCTTAGTGTCATTGGATATATATTCATTCGTATTTACTTGGGAGTTGTACTCCAGAAAAAGAACCCTTGGATCCTTCAAGGAGAGGGGGAAAAAAGCATGAAGAAAAAGGAGGAAGAGAAATGCCTTCCCACTGGACAGGGATCATAATCGTCTATCCTCAGTCTCCATCTAAAGTTGGCCTCCAAATGCTAGTGTCAATCCCCCTAATAGTTGACCAAAAGTTATACCCTGTGGTAATTTTCTTCATATGGCACTCTTGCCTGACCTCTTTCCCTTCCTAGTCCCACTTTATATTACTACTCCCCACTCCAGGGAAGCACTTTCTAAAGTCCTTTTCACACAAATCCTCAAGACCAACTTGGAGAATTTACTTTAATCATCATTCTTGCTTCCCATTAATGAAGTCCTTGATATCAGCCAGTGTTACAGAATCCCATCCTCAAATTCTGCTGACTAGGGACACTCCTGATGCCATTTGTCTTAGTTTGATTCCCTTGAAGCAGATTCCAAGACAAACAGATGGTTTACATGGTTTATTTGTGATCCTATGAAGCAAGAGTAGAGGAATAGGAAGGGTAACATGTCTTTAGTAGAATTCTCCAGCGTCCTTGGTAAAGGCACCTAACTGACTCAAAAATAAAGTCCAGCAAAGATGTAAAAATGGAAAATATAATTCCCTATGTCAGTCACTGGAAGTTATAGTAACAAAGACCACTTTAAGTTTCACTCAATTCCCAACTCTGTGGGCTATACCTCCCAAGGTTATATAACGTTATGTGACGACCATTGCTTCAAATCATAATGCTGATCTTGAAGGATGATACCACAACTAAAATGAGTGTCATCTCTCAGTCAGTCCCTCATTCCAGTGATCTGTCAGGCAGAAAACTCATGAAAGTGAAATTTCTTTAAACACCAGTGATAATCATGATCATACACTCTTGCCACACTCTAAAGTACAATGTCTAATTCAAGGAAATGTTATGTGAATCCCATAAAAATACACAAGACAGTCTAGACTAGTGGAACTGCTCAAGAACCACAGGCCAAGAAGGCAAATCCACACCCAAATATGTATTAATCCCTGTAAAGATGAATTGTTACCCTTTCTAAAGTGAAAGAATTTCAGTGTAATTAACCTGCCATTGTCTGATCAGTGTCATTTTAAGGGTCTGTATCAGTCTCTATTACCAAAAAAAATCAAATTTTTCAGTAGACACCAAGCCTAAATCAGTCCCGATTCAAGCCTGAGCACCAGAATGTGGGTCATAAAGGGAATATAAAACTAGAGCTCCTCACTAAGTTGGGTACTATCTAACCTACTAAATCATTAGGATGCCACCATCATTTGAGTACGGTTTGTCCTCTCTGAAACTCATGTTGAAATTTTGTTCCTATTGTGGTGATATAGCAGGACAGTTCGAGATGATTAGGTCATTTAGAGAGATGGATGTTTTTCTCATGAGATTAGGCTCCATCTAGTGATAGTGGGTTGTTATAAAGTGAGGATGCCCTTCTGTTCTGCCTATTCCACACACACACACATGCTTGGACCTATGTTTCCCATCACAAGTTAAAACACAAAACTCTAGTTGCCACCATGCTTTTTGACTTCTAGTCCTCAGAGGCACTGACCAAAATAAATCTTTTTCCTGTATAAGATACCTAGTCTGAGGTATTTTATTATAAAAAGAGAAAATGGACTGAGACAGGTTTTTTCTCACCAAAAATCACATAGTATAGTATGTGTTATGGTTTGTGTCTAGATGGCCCCCCAAGCCTCATGTAGTCATGGAAGCAGCTGAATCTAGCATTTGTGATTCCTTTGTTGTCTAGTGTTGGGTTTGGCAGTGTGAGTGCTGCACCTGCTGGGGTGGAGCTGGCATACAATGTAAGGTGGGGAAGGAGGAGTGCTTTTCCCTCTTTTTCCCTGTTTGCTCTTGTTGCTTGCAGGCCACCATGAACAACTGCCTCTCTGCCATGCCACCCTGCCTTGGAACCAGCTGAGTATGGACTGAAATCTCCAAAAACTGTAAGAAATAAACCTTTCCTTCCCTACTTTTGGGTGTCAGGTATTTGGTTCCAGCAACAAGACAAAAGTAACCAAAACAGAATTTGGTACCAGAGGAGTAGGGTCATTGATGTGACTGTACCTGACCATGTGGTTCAAGAGCCTTTGTGAATGGCTTGTGGGAAGAGTTTGGAAAGATTCGGAGATGCTGCCTGAAAGACTAGAGCTGGAACAGCTTAGGATGTTCTACATGGGAGATTCTGGTCAGAGCTCAGGAAAACAGAAGGCCGATAGAAAGCCTGCCAGTGAAGGCCAGGCTCAGGAGGTTTCTCCTGGGAAGAAGGACCACACTGGTTGTTGGACTCCAGATGACATGTGTTATGGCTTGGCAGAAAGTTTGTATTTTGCTCATGTCCAGAGACTTTGTCTGAGACTGAGATTAAGGGCAGCAGACTGATTAATCTGGCAAAAGAAATTTCAAGGCAGTCAAATGTTGAGGCAGTGGCATGGCTATTGTTGGGGGCTTTTAGCTAGATTTATGTTGGGAATCAAGAGCAAAGAGACCAGCAAGGTGATTCAAAACGTTAGTTTGGCCAGAAAGCTGTGGACTGTAAAAACAGAGCTGAGATGTCTATTGCTGAAAGGAACAGAAAAATTAAAAAGATGGCCTGGAGGCATCCCCAGAAGCAGCAGATCTCCACCCTTTGCAGCCTCAAAGCTGCAAAAATGAAAGACTTCTCCCCACAGGAGAAAGCTATAGAGCTCCACATTCCAGAATGGTGGCAGAAGTCACACGAGGTTCCAGAATGGTGGCAACATAGAGTATCTGCTCCTCACAATCAGGTTCAGAGTGCCCAGAAATCCAGGCACTTGACCCCTATACCAAGAAAGAGGAAAGCCTGGCTACTGCTCCAGCTGGCAGCAGACCTTGGCAGCATCCATGTGGCACTGGTTTTAGGTGCATGGAGAATGCATGCATTCTGAGGTTAAAAAGGCTTCCACACCAATTTCAGAGGGCCTGAGAGGCAAGGCAATGTGCCCCTGAGAAAGCAGAGTGTGAAACTGTGAGTGTGAAGCCAAAGGTACAATGGAAAACCCAGAAGTTTGGAAAATCCAGGAGCATGGGTCATCTAAGGAAAGTTGCAAGAATTGAGCAGAGTGGTCCTAAGAGAGAAGCTATGGGAACTTAAACCCCTGGAAGTACTGTGGGGTTGGAGTCACTCAAGCCTTTTAGAGCTCACAACCAGATTGCTTCAGATGCCGAGTGTGGAACTCCAGGACTTAATGTTTGCCCTGCTGGATTTTGGACTTCCTTTGGTTCCAATGCTTTGTATCCTGTTTGTAACCTTTGGAATGGTAATGTTTATCTTGTGACATTGTATGTTGGAAGCGTTTAACTTTGTTTTAAGTTGTACATGGACTTGCAGCTAAGAGTTTGCCTTAGATCTCAGAGATGTGGGACTTGGAATTTTCAGCAATGCTGAGACTGGGACTTTGACAACTCTTGGAGATGGACTAAATGTCTTTTGCATAAAGGTTGCACATGAGTCTTTGGGGAGCCAGGGGTGGAATGTTATGGTTTGTGTCTAGGTAGCCCCCCAAGCCTCATGCAGTCATGCAAGTGGCTGAATCTAGCATTTGTGATTTGTTTGTTGTCTAGTGCTGGAATTGGCAGTGTGAGTGCTTCACCTGCCCAGGGGTGTAACCAGCATACAATGTAAGGTCAGGAAGGAGGAATGCTTTTCCTTCTTTTGCCGTGTTTGCTCTTATTGCTTGTGGGCCACCCTGCCTTGGAGCCAGCTGAGTATGGACTGAAGTCTCTAAGAACTGTAAGAAATAAACTTTTTCTTCCCTACTTTTGGATGTCAGTTATTTTGTCCCAGCAACAAGAGAAAAGTAACCAAAACAGTATGCATTAAATCCAAACTCTAGGAATCCTACCAAATTGTCTTTCTTTCTCTCTCTTTTTTTTTAAGTGGTAAGAAATATGAAGATGATACAATAATGGAATAGCTGAGTACGACTCAGACTTCTGGATATCTAAAAACTGCCCCAATCTTACAGTCCTCCTATTCTTAGTGAAATTAACTGCCCACTCTCTGACATGCATACAAATGTCATATTTAACACTTTCTGATCCACTAGGTCTAAATGGCATAATAAAATTGATATGGCAGACCAGTTTAATTTTCTGCAAAATATCACAAGAAGTCAAATCTGTTTAGACCAAATCATGACTAGAAGAGTTAACTTACAGCAGACTTTACTTCTGTAAACTTAGATAAGTCTGAGTCAAGTCCTTAATTCAGTTATCAGTCTAGTTTTACTGTATGTTATGGTAATTCTTTCTACCTTTGCCTCTTATAATTCAGTGTCACCAACTGTGTCCTGATACCCTGGAATTCTATCAGCTATATTGATACTAGAAAGTCAAGTTTCAGGGCCCATACTCCTGACATCAAACTTGGCCTACAAAGGCTGTGTATTGTGCATGGCAGGGTTACAACATCACACAATGGCAAAACACTTCAAAGCATAACCCTTATCTTGAAGTACAATAACCCAACCAATTTCTCAATGATGCCAGCCATCACTAGCATGGTTTTCATTCCTTTTGAAAAGCAAGTGTCATCTAGGTTCTCCAGTGGAATGTAACCATTCAATAGGTTCTGTCTTATGTGATAAGCTTATTGGATAACACCTACGTCTCTGAATCTCTTGACCACATCTTTAATACTCTGCAAACAACTACAGCCACTCCACTTTATTATTATTGTTTCTAAGCTTTAAGCAGTCACCTACACAACATCATAGGATTGTCTCCAAGTGACCTTCGATGGATATTAAATACTGAGTCATCAGATCAATAAACAATCTTTTATTCAGCTTTATACTACAGCAAATCAGCACCTTCAATGTCTACTCCCAGGATGTTCTCCCAATTTCTTACATCATTACTTATTATTAACCAATAACTGTAACTTTTGTGGTAGATAATATTTTTACCCATTTGGTACTATTTCCAATTGGATCTGTTTTTTGGCACAGTTGAGAGACAAAGACAAAATAAGAAAAAGCCTTTACTGCTGGCATGGGAGGGCTGCTGGAGACTGCAAAGAGTCTCAAACAGGGGAAGTTAGGGAACAGCTTTTATGGAATTGGGTTGGGGGTGGAAATGATCATGGTGTCAGGAGAGGATTGGAGGATCTTTGGCCCATGCATGAAAGAAGAGTAGGAAGTTTATTTTGGGCTGGGAAGAAGAACACGGAAGTCAGTATTGGAGGGACACACTATCCTTCTAGGGCCCAGTGCCATGTTGAGCAGGCACCACGTTAAGTCTGGCAGAGTCCCATATGAGCAGAACCCATCATTTCCATCTTTTTGTTGTTATGGGGAGATGACTCTCTCAAGCTATTTTTTGCTGACAATGGGTGTCATGATGGGGGCCATTGCAGTCATCAGGATGATGGTTTGGGCCCATGTAGAAGCTGGTGCCAGGAGTTTCAGCCAGGACAAGGAGTTCTCTGGTAGTGATAGCCTGCAACCTGGATTGAAGAAATCTTGAAAAAAGTTTAAATAGACAAGGAGCTATAAGCAAAAATATAGTAAGTATTATGATGGGTCCCACCAGGGAGAGAAAATAGAGGGCCAAGCCTCCTAGAGAAGACCAGATGTAAAAACCTTGGTGAGAGATCTCCTTGGTTTTAGAGGCAATATATTCATGGATTTTTTTTACCTTATCTATCATGATACCTGATTGATTAACAAAATAATAGCATTTTTTTCTAGCACGGCACAGGTACCCCCTTTTATATCTAACTTATGACATTTTTTATTATACTTTTCTCCTGAATGTTTAAGACCAAGTTAAATTGAGACTTGTACTGATTAAAATTAACCTCTTGCTATGTATCAAGGTAGTTAAGTCTCCTCAGGATTTGTCTTGGAACCAAGCATAGAGCCTCTCAGTTCTTGACAGTGTCAGCCATCAGGATGAGTCATGGCCACTGCTTGACCAAGTTGTTTTTTGTGAAAGCTTGGGAGATTTTTTTTTTTGCAGTAGGGATTGAACTCATAACCTTGTACTTGCCAGGCCAGTGCTTATGCTACTGAGTTAACTTCCTGGCCCGGGAGATTTTTTTTTTCCTGGTGATTCTTCTTAGGCACACTACATATCATAGATCATACGTGGTTCCATAATCTCCTTGATCAGAAGACTAGGGACTCACAGAGTTATGGGATGTCACTGAAGAAGTTCTCTCATATCCTGGGTCCTCACTGACCTCAGAGGCTGGAGCCAAAATATTGGTTGTCCTCCTTTATCTTTTTAGTTTTTAGTCTCCAAACCTCAGTTGTTGAACATCCAGAAAAGAAGACTGATAACATTACAGTGCAATAAGGCAGTAAGCTTAACATTACTACCTTATCTGAATATCAACCATCTTAGAACATAAAATAGAACTATTATTTTTTATCAACCATAGAGGTCCTAGTATTTAAACTCCTGTAGAATATTAAGAGTTACATATTTTACACAGACAATTTGAAATCAAAACCATACATAATATTGTAGCATGACAATTAGGACATTTTGTAACAACCTGAATTTTCATTTTGACATGAAATACCCTTTTTAGTCAACCATTCCTATACAATACATAAAAAACTTTTATTTAACTTGTTGAACTTTGGTGGGATGTACATCACATAACCTTTTGTTAAAGGCAGAGGTTAGAATTTGAAAGAAAGTCTATCACCATAAACAATCCCTGTTTTACACTTTGGAAGACCTGCAAATCTGGAGGTATGAATACATTTAATCACAGCCGTATGAAAATCTTGACTTTTTAATTTTTTTTTGTACCAAGAGCATCTTTTAT
>RJWT010045352.1:0-11650 GCA_004365215.1 Cuniculus paca
ATCACATTGTCTCCCTAGTGCAAGAAACTGAAAGAGTAAATAAGATTCAAAATCTGCAATAGAGATTGTGAAGGGAAGAAAGTGCTCAAAGGGAAAGAACAACTGAGATGGGGAAAAGAGTAAAGAAGGAAGAGAAAAGAATACATACACACACACACAAGATAAGGAAGATAATTATACTACTAATTTCTGTTATTTCATTGAAAAGAATGGTTCATGCTTATATTGTCTGATCAATTTTTCATGCCTATATCTTGCAATCTGACTGACTACTTTGAAGATAACAATATGCAATATATTAACCATTGTTAATGCTCTATTATCTTGCTTTGAAACTCTATATCATTGCTTTTGTTGTCTTTTCTTTTTAAAATAAAAAAAAACAATAAGCTTCACAACATACTTCTGAAGAAGCTGGCATGTTTACCAATCAACCTCTATTCCTTTAGCTTCACCCCACAGACAATATTAACCCCACAGCACATGCGGGCTATGCACTGGTCAGGCTGACCTATCCAGAGTTAGAATGAACATGTCAGGGAGCGCAATGAAGTGCTGGAGGATGGCCTTGGTATGTATGAGACTCTAGGTCCATATTTCTAGCTCCCCAAAAAGTATGAAAGAAAGTTTTCAGGCTAAGAATGCAAGTCAAATTCTTGGGGCAAGAACTAGTAAAGTGCCAAAATTGTCCACTGAATCTATACACAAACAGTTTACATATGAGTGTCTTGGAAAACATTCTTACAAAATTACACATGCATCTACCAAGCAAAATAGAAAAAAGTGCATTCCTAAGTAAACGAGTCATGGATATGGTTGAAGATATTATATTGCAGCTTATTTTAAGCAACAGTTGTTCATTAAGTGTTGAGGGTGTATCAAGGAAAAATATTTGCATATCCACTTCTATGTGTGATGTTTAACTACTTTTGGTTGGAGTATATAAAAAGTCTGAAATGGCAAAAATGAATATTCTGTCTTTCAAATACATGTGCATGTAAGGACAGATTTCACTCCATATTTAATGAAAATAATACAATAGAATACTGGATGCAGAAGTAGACATACAAATCCAGATATAAGACTATAATATGAGACCTTAAGAATTTTTTAAAATTAAACAGTATTACTCTAAAAATATTTTTACATATAACTATTTATGTTAGCATGCTATAGGCTTAGTTTTACTTTTAAATGAACAAATATATAATAGCTATTTGTTTCACTATGATTTGTCATATGGTAAATATTAATAGCTGTAACTCACATAAATAGATTCGTGTGCATTCTCAAAAATTTTAAGTGTGTATGAAAGGTTCCTTACATCAAGAAATTTGTGCCTGGCATGATGGCACATGCTTGTAATTCTAGCACTCACGAGGCTGAGGCAGGAGGATTGCTATGAGTTCAAGACCAGCCTGAGCTACACAGTGAACTCAAGGCAAGCTTTTACTACAGTGAACTCAAGGCAAGCTTTTACTACACAGCAAGACCCTGTCTCAAAAAAAGAAAAAGAAAGAAATTTGACAACTGGTGTTCCAAATTACTCTATTGATAAAAACTTTATTAATGTGGTTTTCCATTTTTCTGTGACAATTTGTATCTTAGAGGTTTTCCATGGAACTGGTTTCAGAATATTGATAGAAGAGGTCAAAGGACTGACCTTTGGAGGCCAAGTTGATTAGGGACACTGTCCCTTCCCTTGATTTTTATAATTAATTATTCATCCTGGCAACCATAATGTATAAACACCCTTCAATATCTTTATGGTTGCGTAGAGGTACCATATATATTTAACTGGTGCCCTGAAGGAAATTGAAAAGAGAAAATACAAGAAAAGCTACATCTAGTATTATAGCTGCAACACATTAGCTCACATTGCACCAACTCTGGTGCCAAAAACAACTATACATCTAGGTGTGATACATAAAACAATGCCTAGAACATTGAAAAGCCAAGCTCTGAGTCAATAATTTAGGGTCTGTAACCTCTGGGAGACAGTAAGCATATGAGGTTAACCACATTGTAGCTTTGGTTTTCCCTTTGGGGAGTTTTCTATTATTAGAGTACAAGGCAGTGGAGGTCATGCAGAAACCAGAGTCCCATGAGGAGAGTCAGAGAAGAAGGAGATCAGAGTCACTGTTTGCCCAAACAGCTTAGAGTTTAGAGAGAACATTCCAAAAAGGAAGAAAGCACAGAAAAGTGAGCTGAAAGCTACAGAAAAAAAGTAGGGTAGCAAAATTCACTGAACACCTGCTCTTCCATCAAAACTATGAAAACACTGGCTAAAATGATAAAAATAAAAAATGTCAGAACTGTGGAAATTAAAAGTCCTGTAATACTTTAGGAAAGGTTCTCTAAGAAAAGAAACTGATACCAGTAAACACAGCAAAAACTATAATGTTTCAAACATTTCGAATTTCATATATTGCTTGTCATGTTTACAGTAGTCTTGAAAATCAAGAGTCGTGCAATGTTGATATCTCAAACAAACAAGCAAGCAAACAAACCACTGTATGTGATTGGGAAAACTCAAAAGACACATCTCCAGAGACTGCTTTTCCTTTGCTGTGTAGAAGCTTGGTTAAAATCTTCAGTCTTAGGGCTTTATCTGCCTGACAGTGGCCTCTCCCAGGGTGAGCAATCTGTTCTCTAAGGGCACCTGTCAGAAACAAAAAATGAAGAAAGAATATATTGTCTTGTGTTGTAGATACTCAGGGTAATGAAACCAACTGGACCCAGCAAGGGACTAACCAGAAACATGAAAGAAATACTGGGGATGATGCATCTTTGAAAAGATCAGACATAAGCTTGGAGGTTTAGAGGGTCACATTCAAGTGCAGGCTGTGCATATGCACAGGGCAGTATGTGCTGTTCCATCTCAGGGAAGATCTGAGAGGCCTTGACTTTTCACTGCTAGAGGGTTCTGAGCCTTGATGTAAGCAAGAATTGAAGGCAAGCTCACATTTCAATGCCCTCTGAAGCATAGACAGCAGCACTCACACACACACACACACACGTGCATATGCACACACACCATAAAGGCTGGGAGAGCTATTGGATGAAGGGATTTGAGGAAATCTCCATCTGTTCTTTATGTAGTGACTAATAACACAGAGACTTTAGTGCTGCACTAAAGAAAAGATATAGACATTAAAGATTTCCTTAATGAAAGTCCCTGAAACAACATCAATATAAGCATCAGAAAAAAATTCCAAGGGTAGAATCTGATTTCCATAATTCCCTCATTATACTGTGTAAAATCTACTTTTTAACAAAAATTATAGGACATGTGAAGTAAAACAAAACCCCCAGGAAATTATAGGCTACACAAGAAAATAAGAAGTTCATCAAAAAGTCTTTGAGAAAGTACAAGCATTGAATTTAATACACAAAAATTTTAAATAAGCTGTGTTCATAACAGCAAAATATATCATTGTTAGAGAACAGAAAAGATCAACGAGAAAGGTGTCTCAAAAATAGACAATTATTAGTAAATAGAAAATACTTTACAGGGCAGAAAGTTTTGATACAGTAAATATAATTGCTTAGATAAAAGATTCACTGAAGAGACTTAACAACAAATCTGAAGTGATGGTAAAAGAACCAATTAGCTTGAAGATAGGTTAAGATTTTTCATCATGAGGAACAGAACAGAAATACAAACCTTCAATAAGGGTAAAACAAACTAGACATAAAATCAATAGAGAAATAAATGATTTGAGAAATCCATAAACCTAGCAAACATACATCTATAGAAATAATATTCCACCTCACAACACTTAATAAGCTGGGTGTGATGACACATACCTATGCATCAACCACTCAGAGGGCACTAGTAAAAGTGCAGAGAAATGAAAGGAACAGAATAGAGTCCAGACCCAGACCCAAACATAGCCAGTCCCCAGATTTCTAACTAAGAGGACACTACAATTCATGGGTAAGTAGTTTCTGACATGATTTATACTCAGATTGTATAAAGAAATACTTCACTGGGGATACGAAAATGTGAAATCCAATTAAAAGTGGAAAAATCATTGAGCAGGGTTAAACTAGTCAACCTACACATTAAAACATGTCATATTTCATCAGTCATAAAGAAAAGTATATACTATAATCACAATACATATTCACCAAAGTAACTGTAATGAAAAGGGGAGAAAACATCAAGTGTTGATGAGGACTTGGAGCAATTGGAACTCTTACATACTGTCGTGGCTGCATCTAGATGTTCCTCCAAAGTGTCATGTGATTTTAGGGGCTGCTTTTCAGAAGTGACTGGATCCAGTGCACATGGTACTGGGATTAAGTGTGTGATGCTGGTGGCAAGGATGTGTGATTACTAAATTAGTCCATTGATTGCTTTGGCATAGTTCTGGGTAGGATTAAGGGTACCTCACTCTGGGTGCATGTGAGTGATACCTACCCTAAGGGTGGATAGCCTGGGTGGAATATGAGGGACAGAAAGAGGGTTGTCACTTGTCACTTGCTGCTTGCTTCCTTGCTGCATCCCTGTTTTGCTGCCTTCCTGTCTTCTGCCCACTATGAACTGTTTCTCCTCTATTATGTCCCTCTGCCATGCCATCCTGCCTTAGCAATAGCCAACTATGAATTGAAACCTCTGTGAACTGTGAGCTAAATAAACCTTTCCTCCTCTAACCTTGAGTGTCAGGTATTTAATCTCAATAACAAGAAAAGTAACTAAGATACATACTGTGGATGAGAATATAAATTAGCATCTTTTACTTTGGAAAATTATTTAGCAACATTATCTAAAGCTCAACAAATACACGATCCTGCAATTAACATGTGTGTGTGTGTGCACGTGTGTATTCACTAAAACATATGCAAGGATGTTCAAAGCTCCACACTTTGTAGTGATCCAAAAACTGAAAACTTTCCAAATATCCATCATTAACAGTGGAATGGATAAGGTGATGTATTAACTCAGTAGACCACCATATAGCTATGAAAATGGAGGAGTTATAACTTCACTTACAAAAGAAGAAAGTCTTATAGACTTAATTTTAACCCAAAAAAGCCAAACACAGAGTATATGCTGCATGATTTATTTAAAGGAAACTTTGAAGGCGTTAGTAATTTTCATAGAGCTGTACATTTGTGATAAGTTCATTTTTTATAGGTTTATTACACCTCAATAAAAAGTTCCATAACTAGGTAAAATGGTTCTAAGAAAACCCCATGGTTACTACCAATTAGATGATGACACCCCATTGCCAATATCATCTTTTCTGTCCTTTGTCTTCTTTTTCTTTGTGCTCTGCCCCCCTCCTTTCCTTCTCTCTGTATTCCATAAAAAAGTGGTTACTTCTCCATTTTAAATTTCTGTAATCATTTTTTCTGGAATTTAATCAAACCAGGCATATTCTAAAGAAAATGGCCTCAGGAAAGATTGTAAAGTTTTGCCTCTAAAACTTCTTAGAGAAACCAAGAGGCAGCATACAGACATTTCTAATCAAGAGACCGTGCCTACCAGACAAGATTGCCTAGGTTCCTAACCAGCTTAGATCTGCAGGCCCTGGTCAGTTCTGCTCCCATGCAAACTTCAAGGGCCCTTGTAGGCGGGTACCCAGTTCAGTGCAGAAGTACAGGTCCCCACCATCAGATACCCGTGGCCAGCACTGGCTAGAAAAACCAAACAGTCTCACTTCAGAGAAATTGTAGTCAATGCCGGAACTGCCTGGGACCACACTACCCATGTGTATGGAAGAAATCAGGAATATGTCAAGACGAAGAAGGAAAAGGTAATCTCTGGCATCCAACCCAAGCAACGGAAGTCCTAGAGAGGTAAACACAGAAGAGACTGGGAGTTGCACACCTGAAATGTCTGAAGTGATGTCAACTGAAGTAAAGAAAACTTCATGAAGCTATAAGAGAAATTAGAACAGAAATTCTATCCCAGGTAAAAGAAGAAATGAAAAAACATAATAAAAGAATTACTAAGCATCTCTAAAGAAGACACAGATAAAAAAATAGAGGAGCATAGGAAAATGAGGGAAACCATGAATGAACTATATAAGAGAGATTTAGAATGCACAAAACAGAAAAGAGATATCCAGGAAATTAAAAACTCCATTGAAAGCTGGAAAAACCACTTGAAAGAAACTAAAGATAGACTTTCAAACCTTGAAGACAGGTTTGCAGCTTGGGATCGAGAAAGGAAAGATCTCTTAAAAATAACAAAGACTCAGGAAGTAACAATTCAATGGCTGCAAGAAAATCCAAAGAAACATAACTTAAGAATTAAAAATGTAAGTGAAAAAGTAGGGGTCAAGACAAATGACATCAGGACCCTATTTATCGAAATAATTTCTGAGAACTTCCCAAGTATGGAAAAAGGAAGTGACATTCAAATAAGTGAGGCATATAGAACTCCAGCTAGCCATAACCAAAACAAATCTACAACCAGACATATAATAATCAAGATCCCAGAAATGCAACACAAGAACAGAATATTAAAAGCTGTTAGAGAAAAGAAACAGATCACCTATAAAGGAAAACCCATCAGAATCACAACAGACTTGATGGCATGAGCAGCTAATTTAAAGATAACAAAATATATAATTGCAACCTTCAAGGATGTCCAATTATTTTGTTTAGAAGCCCTGTATTGCTTTCATTGTTTTGTTTTTACTGATTTTACTCTATTCTGTGTTGTTTGATTTTATTATGTCTGAGGGTGTAGACAACTATTTTGAAGATAACAAGAAGCATTATGGTAGCCACTGTTGTTTTACTAGTATCTTGAAGTTCTGGATTGCTTATATTGTTCTGCTTTGTTTTGTTTTTGTTTTTGTTTTTTTCTGGTTTTATTTTGTTGTATTTTATTTGATTATATTTATCCCTGATGGTATGGGAAGTTATACTGCAGATAACAAGAGGCATTATGGTTGCCATTATTGATTGCTTTTTACCCTGTTTAGAAATCATGTACCATGTTCATTGTTGTGTTGTGATTGACTCTTCTCTGTTTTATTTTGTTTGGTTGTATTGTTTTCAATATAAAAATAAAATTAACAAAACAAAAGAGACCGTGCCTAGTATGAGATGTGACCAGAAGCACACAACAGAAGTAAACCTGGCTGGGGTAAAATTAGAATATTCATTAGGGAATTTTCATTGGGGAAATGTGAATGGGGGAATGGAATTTTCACTGGTGAAATGTGAAGAAATGTTTGCACAATAAGCAGATTTAAACAAAAGTAACTTGAGAAAACAAATTAATTTGCTCCAATTAATCACTCCAAGAGAAGTCCTAATGGTTCTCTGTGATGCTTGGCCTATGTCTTAGGGAAATACAAAAGGTAGTAACACTACTTTTAGACACTATCTATGTAAATGACATAAGATTTCTTTATTCAAATAGTAAATAATGTGAATTTTATCTTGAAATTAGCACATTTCTCAAAGCAGTAAGGACATATTAGTGATAAAGTGTATGCTTCACCTGCAGGTACTACTGGTTACATGCAAGTGCATCCAACATGTGCTCCTGAAACAGCTCTTCTGGTGAGGAGTACAGTACTGTTGTACCATGGAGGTAGCCGTGTCTACAATTTCATCCTTAAAATATACATATCTGCATTTACAACTCTTTTCTCTGCAATTTAGATAGAAGGATCTTGAACTCTCTTACTCATTTCTGTATGACGTCTAGGCAGAAAAAATCCCTAAATCCCCTGGACCATCATCTTAGGCATGCACTACCTTTTGAATTCATCACTTTAATGTCACATCTCACACTTATGAAATCAAGTCTCATGTTCGAAACAAACCTAGTACCTCTGCCCCAATACTGTCCCACTTGTAAACTACAGTTCACAACAACATATGATAGGATTTAAGAATAACTAGAAGAGAAAAGCTGGAAGGACTTGAGCACAAAATAATTATTGTAATTATATGTGATCAAACATAAAGCAATGATAAGTAGGTCAGCACATATTGTATACATGTGCTGAAAGCTCCTGCTGCATCTCATAAATATGCACAACTAATAGAAGTTAATCAATTTTTAAAACTAATGCATTTAGGAATATAAAATATCAACTGCTCTGATTTGATAATTACACATTACACATGTAATGAATTATCATGCCATGATAATACATAAATTTGTACAATTCATAAATTTGTGTAATTAATAACTTTGAAACATCAATAATAAACATTCATCTAAAAGCCAGAATTTTTACCTTTTAAAAAATAAAGCAAAAACACAGACAATCTCAGTTAATTAACCTTTTCATTCATTTCCTTCCAACATTTTCTAAAATTATAAATTTTTATACTCAGAAATATTCTACTACTTATGTAGGTTTGACACTTGTCGGCATACACACAGGTATTTCCCCTTGCTTTCCCTTCCAGTGGGCCTCATCTTAGTTTGGAACTTTATCCCTCATTATCATATTTGTGTATGAATTCATCCTCCTGTCCTTGTAATGTGCTCCAACTGCAATTAGATTCATTAAACAGCCAAGCTATTCTTCTAATAATAATTTAGCTCATTTTAAATGGGTATTCTATGCTGGGAATTGTGCTAATTGTTTCAGATGTATTGACTCTACTCTGCAAAATAATGCAACAAAATAGATATGCTGAGTTTGTAGGCAGAAATATTAGGTTCAGAAAGTCAGTCATTTGGACAGCCACATGTGAGATGAGTGAGAGTGAAGATTAAGACCCAGGGTCTTATAGCAATCTTGGGTACCATTTAACTGCACGAGAGTACCTTGTCCTCCACACTGTGGATTTGCACTATGGTAGTTTAACATACAATGAGTTCTGAGACATAGCTCCCATTTTCCTTTCAAGCTTGAACTTCTACCATTCTCAGCGGAAGCCATGGGCTTCACTTTTTCAAGTTTATTTGCTGCTTCTATACCTGTATCTATGTTTTCTATTCGTTATCACCTCTTAAACTTCTCTTATTTTGTGCTGTACCTGAAATCACACTGTCTAGATTTCAAGTGTGTTCTGCTGAATTCATGTTAGAACCTCAAAATTGCACAAATGGGCAAGTAAATATTAAGATGAAAAGGGGTTGGAGCACAGAGAATGAATGTAGAATGGATTGAAATCACGTTCTGATTTGCATTTCAGCTCAGCTATTCAGTCTTGCATACTCTAGGGCTACTCTTTCGAGTTCCCAGGAGGATTCTGTATCAATCTTTATCCACAAGGAGGTGCTTGTTGCTGCCTAGTGCACAGAAAGAGAGTAGGTGTTATGATTTGTGTCTGGATGTTCCCCTAAAGCCTCATGAAGTCATGGGGGGTGCTTTTTGGAGGCAGCTGAATATAGAGTTTGTGGTTGACTCATGGTCTAGTGTTGGGATTTTGGGGGTGAATGCTATACCCACCCTAGGGTAGTTAGCCTGCATACAATATAAGGAACAGAAAGAGTCTTCTCTCTCGCTCCTGCACCCTTTTGTTCTTGTTTCTTTCACTGTCTTCTGCTGTCTTAAGCTGTTGCCCCTCTCCATGCCAACCTGCCTTGGAGCCAGCTGATTGTGGACTGAAACCTCCACAAACTGTGAGCTAAATAAACCTTTCCTTCCCTAACTTTGAGTGTCAGGCATTTTGTCCCAGCAATGAGATAGAAGGAAATAAGACCACAGGTATCTTCAAATGGTAATAATCAGACTCAAGTAGCATCATGATTTTTGAAGATTTGACTAGTTTAGTGCAAGATCCAGATCATCGCAAGGCAAAGTTGCGACACTGGAGAAGTCAGAAAGGGGTTATGTATGTTAAAGAGCCCTGAGGTATAAAACATTGAGTAGGTGTGCAACACTGAATAGGTATATATAAATAGGTAAAGATCAGAACTGGAGGTGAGATAGTAGGAGGAAGAAAAGTTGCCATTTATTTTACCTGTGTACATGTCTGCCCCACTTCCTCTTAGAGTGTACTGGACACCAGCAAGAGACAACAAAATTAACTCTACACCTCATCATCACTGGTTGACTGGAACCTGGAGATCCATATTGACGTTGGTTAGTATACTAAGTCAGTAAGTGACTGTGAATGAGGAGATCTAGGAAAAGGTAGCACCTAACCACATTTTCCCTTCAGGTGTATATATGTATTACTAATTCTTCAGACCTAACTGCAGACTAGGTTTCAGTGTGTAATGTTGTCTAACACAGTATCTCATCAACTTTTCTTTAGGTATTTATAAATGTTTCCTACTGTGGACATTTTTAGTCCAACTTTTATTGTTAATTAACTTGATGTATCTCCATAGTTTTAGATTAAAAGCTAAATATGATCCTGATCCTGACTGCTAGATCTCACAGCCTAATTTGGATGTCAGATTCAGAAATACATAATGATAAAATAATGTAATGTGAACTATGGCAGATCAAGGCTCAGGTTATAGGAGATCAAAGGAAACACCTTTTGGATGGAGTGGGAGTTGTTTTTTCAAAATTCCAAGAATAAATTACTAGGTCAAGGAATAAGAATACACTTTGATTTCAGAAAAAGTATGACACATTTGATACCATCAAAGATACTTTTAATATTTGACTTTCCTCTTTTTACTGGGTACACAGATGACTAGAATTTCCACCCACCCACCCCCTTCTGCTTAGGAAAGGTCAGATAATGATTTCTAAAAGCAGACAAGGGTCCAAAGAGTTTTGGGTTGATGCAGTGAAAAGCCCTTTCTTAAATTTTAGTTTCTTTCTTCCCTACTTTGGATGTATCCTAAGATGATGGTGTCACAGGAACATAAAGCCTGCTTAGTTGAGTTTCCAGGTAGAAGGCAGCAGACTTGGAAGTTGGCTTGAGCTATACCAAAATTGCATGAGCAAAAGTGAGCCATGGGTTAAGCCCCTGACACTTAATGTAGCATATTACTATGGTAATATTACTATGGAATAAATTTAGTGTATCCTAATTCAGGTGTTATCATAAGTACTGTTTTGTTCTTTTAGTTCTTAACTCTTTCTCAAATTTTTGTGGTACAAAATAAAGAAAATATCCATAAAATTTTGCTAAAGGAGCATCCAAGAAGCAAAATCACTTTTGTCTCCTTTATTTCCTGAATGAGTGACTAACAAGATTGCAGGTAGGTGATGTGGTGATTAAGAGAGCTTAAAAGGTGATGGAAGGCAAGGAAACCCTTTTTCAATGTACTGAGCACATATGATGGTGACAGTTACAGGGACACATGAATAGGCAAGATCAGAGGGAAGAAGCAACAGAAAGGTTAAGTGGCGACATGAGTGCCATGTAATTGCTGCTCATTTCCTTGGAATTCCTTCTCAATATTCCCCTTCGAGTTCCCTTAAAATTCAAAAACAAAATGTTGTAAGCAACTGAAGTGACATAAATCTTAACTTATTATATTTATATGTCTGTAATCTTACTTCCATATTAACCATTAAAGCAACAGAATGCCTTCCTTCAAATGAAATACCATACAGAAACACTGTTGAAAGTGAAGAGTTGAGAGGCTCTGACTGAAGCAAAGGCGGGGAATGAGATCTGCATATACTAGATACCTTTTGCCCTGCTCTGTGAGTGATCTTTCCATGCTCTAAAAGAGTGTCAGCAGGACCATATACTGATGTATAAAACACTCATCATATAGTTCCTCATCAATACCACATGCCTGATA
>RJWT010045353.1:0-11635 GCA_004365215.1 Cuniculus paca
CAAACAAGCCCTGACCCATGATGAAAGGCCAGCTGGATGTGGAAACCAATTTCTCATTGGAATGTACAGGCAGCCAGGTCTTGTTTTCAGCTCAGACTCACTTCATCTCTGTGCCCCAGTTTCCCAATCTGCAAAGCATCCACAATCATTCACAGTACCCTCCTTGCTGTGTCTCCAAGTGAGGAGTCAGTAATGTGTCCTAGCAGAACCTCACTCAGGGACCCTCCAATAACCATGTAGGCTACAAATCTGTCACTCTGCCCTCGTGTGGCTGCGTGAGGCACAAGATGAGTGATATGTGTGGAATCACTGCTCCAGACTCTCCTAAAAGTTCTTCCCACTTGGAAAGTTCAGAGTGGGGACAAAATGCTTTCCTTACTAAATATACAATGTCAAAGGGTAAGAAGATTCAAAGGAGTAAAGTGTCATAACACAAGTTAAATACATCACTAAGCTTTCCAGGGTAAAAATAAAAATAAAACATGCCACAGAATTGGGATGACAAAAGCAGAGAGAAGAGCATGGAATCATGGTATCTGTCTGTAATCTCAACACTTTGGGAGGCTGAGGCAGAAGATCTACAAATTCAAGCACAGCCCAGGAAGCTCAATCACTTAGTGAAACCTTTTCTCAAAAAAATAAAAATGAGCTGTGGCTGGGGTTTTAGTTCAGTGAGAAGGTCTTAGGTTCAAGCCCTAGTACCAAAGGGGAAAGGAAAGGAAAAAAGGAAAAAAAACAAAATCAAAGAGATGTGTTAGCCTGTGGAGGCAGAACTCACTAGAGCACAAGCCCATCTCTTTGGAAGATATCAAGCTTCTTAGTGTTTCTTCCAGTACTTACTCAGAACTGATTTCAGATCTACATCATTGTAAGTGACAAGCATTCCAGTGACTACCACTCCAAGAAAGCCCTTAACTATGCTAGGTTTCTTCTTCTTTTTTTTTTTTTTCCTGTACAAGCGTAATATAAAATATGTCACACAATATGATCATTTTTGCAGCATTTATTTGTCTGGGAATGCATTGTATGAAATTGCTGGGGCCCAAAGAGGTCTGCAGGAGTTCCTCTAAGAAGGGCCCTATATAAACACAGAATTTTATTGCATACATGTGCACATCCACATCTGCATGAACTCCATGCTTTTGAATTGCCCCTTCCAGTCAAGTACAATTGTGGCGTTAAGATAGAAGAGGAATTAGACAGAGAAGAAAAGAAAAAAGGGGGGAAAAAAAGAAAAGACAGGAAGAAAATGATGACATTTTACCCTTGCTTTTGAAGTGGCTGTACAGTCACCAAATGGATTTTGAAAGGACAAGTTATTGGTAGTCCCAAAGCCAAAGACAATGTGACTCTAAGGATGCTCCCCAGATAAGAACAAAAACAGAAATCCAGCTGTAGCCATGTGTGTGCATACACATGTGTGAATAATCAGATAGACACACAGGATGCACACGGATGCTACGGCACATCTACAGGATGTACAGACATATGTTCAAATAGGGGAGCTGAGTGTCTTTTTTATGCATACATTTTAGCAAGTAAAAGCATGCCGGTCAGCTGCAGCTGAAGAAGAAAGAGAAGAAAATCCTATGGAAATGATTAAGACTCCGAGAACCTTTAAGGCTCCACCTGAATGCAGACACTTAAGCTCGCAGCTTTGCCATTAAAGCTGGGGCCTAAATTATTGATCTCTTGCCTTTATCAGCACCACAGTCACGTCCCAGTATTGAGATCTAAGTACACTGCGGTCCCTCTGCTGCAGCCACTGAAATAATTAGGAGAAATTCTCATTAAAGGAGAGTGAAAGGTTCAGAGAGAGGCAGTGCAAAGGGTCAGGGCGGGGGTGGAGTTAATGTCTTCTACAGGGTCAAGAGATGCCAGGGATCACATCCCCGAGCAGTGCCCACCGGTGACAGCTTATGGAAGGGAAAAAGTACACACAATACACACACACACGCAGTGGCCCTCTTTGGCATGTTTACACTCCAGCACATCTGTGTAAAGACACACGCATGCTGCAGAGAAATTGCTGTTTGAGCCCGTTCCTACAGAGGCACAGCAAGGCGATATTCATGGAGTGAAGGAGGAAATAAGGCAAGCAGGGAAGGAAAGGAAGGAAAATAACCAGATTAAAGGAAATGCATGAAAAAATAAATAAAAATAAACACATTACTCATGGAAAATCGACTGTTGACTCTCTCCCATTGAATTTTTTCATTGTTTGAAAGTCCAAGGGCTCCAGGTCTGGGGAAGAGAGGAAAGGTAGGACACACAGACAGGCAAGCACGCCGGGATGGACACCTTACTACACCGGCAGAGATCCCAGGATAACAGGCAGCCCTGAGGCCCACACCACAGGCACACAGAACCTGGATGCTGATGCTTCCTATTGATCTGAATGCAGACTTGGCCCCTCCTCTGACCCTCCCCCACCAATTACAAAAAGAAGAAGAAAGAAAGAAGAGAAACCAGTCTTGCCCACGTATCTCTGGAAATGGCTCAGACTTCTGGGGAGAGAGCAAAGCACAGGGAATAGCCTTGCAGGAAGCATCCTGATAGAAGGAGAGGGTTAGGACAGGGGGAACTAAAGAGGAGGCCAGGAGGTCGAGAGCCTCACCCCCAGCTCCTGACATAGAGCACAAGTGGTACATATGGGCACTGACAAAGTTGGGCCGTATTTAATGTCAGTGTGCTGCCATTTGAGAGAAAAATTCCATCTCACACGGCTAATCAGAATTGTTAGAGAAACCATTACTACAAACACTGGGAAGGTCTGAAATTCATTATTTTTACTTCATTTCATTAATGAAATCCTCCAGCAACCAAAATCTAGCCCTGAATGAAATTTCTACATAATGGAAAGGGGGAAAAAATGAAAACATATTGAATAACTTCTCTAACTTAAAAAAGAAGGAAATACATACTTGAAATACATATGTGTGTATATTTATTTATTTTGTAGTTTCTGTCAGGGCAGAATAACGGAGCCAGGCTGAAATCTGTTCCCACCATTTTGTGCAAGCAGAGATATTAGCATGGACCTCACATCCCATAAAGAGCATCACATCATTAAATGTCTTGGGCTGGTGCATAGGGAAGAGAAATGCGGGATGTCACCGGCTGATAGGGAAGAAGACTTGATGTTATTTATTAGGGAACACTTACCAGAAACTGCATTTTCTCCATTTGCATTAGATACAGCACCGCTGCCTTTGCAAAGTGCACACAGGCGCGGACACACACACAGACAGCGAAGGCTCCCTCTGATCCTCCCCCAGGCTTTGTTCCCAGTCCCCTCAATCTGGACAACATCCAGGCCTTGGTTCACACGGTGCCTGCCCTGCCACTTTCCTTTCCCTCTGCTAGGCTCAGTGCTCCATCTTTCTGCCCCCAGAGTTCTGCATGTTTCTGTGAGCTCCTTTCTGTCCCTTGCTGTCCCCAGATTCAGAATGTTCAGCTTCCAAGCCTGACCCCAGATGCCTGCAGTCAGCTGGCTATTGAGACATCAGCTCACCTACAAGAAAAAGCCAGCACATCTGTGCTCAAAGGTGGATGTCCCCTGGATTTATGATTGCAGCTGTCAGTCACATGGGGTGCAGGAGACATACATATTACTTAATGAAAGTACAGGGAAAGGAAACTGATTTAAGACTTCCAGTGGAGTCCGAAATTTCATACGAGGACATATTCCTGGGAAGGGATCATATGTGGAGGAAGTATAATCGCTAAATTCCTAGCTCCCAGCTTCCCCCTCAACATTTCTTCATCATAGCAGTCACCAAAACATTCAAGACATTTGCTTCAGTGATGCAAGCCTCAGTCATCGCCTCTGGAGGGGTCATAAACTATTTCTTCCAGACCCCCTGCGGATGTGTAATCACAAGGGAAGAGAATCAAATACACTACTTGTGTAGTGGAACCTCTCATGAGTTGGACTCCCATGCCCGATTATATGAGGGCACAGTCTCGCTCCTCAGGCACTCTGCCCACTGCTATGTGTTCCTCACACTCTAGCAGTCAGATGTGCAGGGGCAAGTACTGCAAGCTAGTCATCATATCTCCAGACTGCTAGCACTTTTGGGATTGGGTTAAGAGATAGGGACTTGTCAATGCCTGGACCATGAGGAACCAGGGCAATTTATCCCAAAGATGTCATTAAAAACACATATGCATCTGGTACCAGAACCTTAAATGCAAAAAGCAAATATTAGAAGAACTGAATGGAGTAATAGAAAGCAATATGACAATGGTAGGAGACTTCATGGATACCCATGGAAAGCCCCCAAATGCATATGTACACAATAAAAGCCACTGGGGTGGCAGGAGGTCCTAGAAGCTTGAAGAAATGTGTTTAGGGTAAACTGCCTTGTAGAACGAGGGCTTGATGTATGAACTCAAGAAAGCAAAACAGGGGAAACTTACAGACAGAAAACCAGAGAGGTAATGTACATATTCCACAAAATTCAATTTCTGGAGACATTTGTTGGAGCTAGAACTCAGTCTATGCCAGAGACTAGTTCCAGAAACTAGAAAAAAAAGGAAGAAACTAGGATTCCTGGGAAGCAAGGTTCACTCACCTGTGTTACCTATGCCTGCTTAGAGAGTGTGCCCACTGTGTCCTCTGTGCATGTATTAGGGGGAACCCTTACCCTGGATCTCTTGCTCCTGACACCCTAAGGTAGCAGCCTTTCCCCCACCTAAAGAAAGTGGCCGAGTGTAATTATGCAGAAAGCACCACTGGAGCTATATCAATAAGACAGACGTCTGTTGTATCATTCTCTCTCAGTAAGGCATTTCTTCTCCCCAATTGCTCATATAGAATCATAGCCTAATAGCATCCCATTAACATAATTGCCAACACAACTAGTGTTCCGTGTCTCAGAGCCATTTACTTACTTTACCATAAAGAATACCAAAACAGCCCTAAAATCACAAAGAGGAAGGGAGAAGAGGGGTGGGTGATGGGGGAGGCAAGAGGAAAATTTTACCCCTTTATATTCCTTTTGCTCCCCAGAGTTGGGCTCTAAGATGATAAACACAGGAGTGCCTCTCTCATCTGCGGGAATCGTAACACAGAGCCTTCCTACCAGACTCCCAAGCAGACGTGTGCTAAAATCTAAACGGATTCTGCCAGGCGAAATGAAATTCCCATTATTTTTAATTAATCCTTAATTAAAATATATTACTCCGCAGATTCCGCAAATCTCTCTTAATATGCAAATGCGGCCCATTCAAGGATATTTACATATCATTAATTAAAACGGCACATTCTTTCAGTCTAACAAGCTGAGGGGCTGTGGCTGCTGCCACATTGGCGCGAGGAGCCCGTCCTGGCAGTGCCAAGCTCATCTGATAAAAAGATGTCAAGTGTTGGCTGTGCCTGGGGAAGGTAAGGTGGAAGGGGAAGAGTACCTGATAGTCTGACACTCTATGGAGCAAAAGGGCTTGAAATATCAGCTTGGGTCGTAGCCAAGTGACTTTGGCAGAGTTGAGGACACCCTGCTATCCATATCTGTCAGAAGATCATCTTGGGCCCCACCCCAGTTGGGTCTTGGCTGGGAGACTACGGCTTCGGGTAAGCATGAGTCATGGTGGATGTGGGCTGGGTGGAGGAAGATGCGTGACAGAGGAGAGGATTTGTACACACTTGTCTGATTTTTGCTACAGAAGTGAGACCGTTCTGAGACAGAGACAGACCATCTCCCAAATCTAGACAGTCAGGTTGGATGGAAGAGGGTGGACTAAGTTCACCAATCTCTTTACCAATTGTTTAGTGTAAAACAAGACTTCTCAGGAAAAGACGGATCCCTTCAGTGGGGACTTGGTGGCCCATTTCACCTAGTCCTGGGAAGACAAGCTCAGGACCACACAGCAAAAGGTGGGACACTGAAACAGATGATGGCGGGATGGTAATGATAACATAGTTCCTGACCAAAATGTAAAGGAAGAGCTCACCTAGGGAAAGCTTGGAGAATGGACATCAATCACTCTATTTCCATAGACAAGCCCTATCAATCAGGGAGAGATTTGCTAACAGCACTCCACCCACTCTGGGGCCTTGGGGAGGCGTAGGCATTTGTGCACAGCCAAGGGAGCCCACTGGCCTCCTGAACTTCACTATCTGGACCACCTGACAGGAGAGCAGGCTGGGAAACAAAATCCCAGGGCATGTAAATTGCATCCACAGCCAACCTTGTGGTCCAGAGACCTCAGGGACTCCCCACATGTGGGAATCTCACTCAGCAAGACGGGGCAGCTGGCAGCTGGCTAGGCTCTCTCACTAGCAAAATAACCCACTCATGTGCAGGTATTTTCAATCTGTGCCTTAGCAGAACTACAGAAGAATATGTACTACAGACTTTCATGCCCGTTCCTTAATGCTTAACACTGAGGATTTTATATCCTTATAGACCAATGGCCCACTGTCCTTATCTGTGAAACTACTTACCAAAAATTATTATGGGGGCTTTCTCTTGAGGTTAAAGCCATTACCAAATGACCATAATATAACACAAGGGTCTGTCTTGCCCTAAATGTCCTCTGTTTCTGTGTACACTGTAGTTTTGCCAGGGTCAGAATTATTGTTCTACTGATATTTATTTCTTCAGGCAAGGACTTTAGCTTTCCTTTTTTTTTCTTTTTTTTTTTAAATTGCATTCCCATGCAAAGACATGAACTGATAAATACACACAGAGTAATATCAAAATGAGATCAGTAAGAAAAAGGGAAGCTCACACGGCCAAGGGTTCATGAAGATGGAGCAGCTGGTCTGGAAAAATTCTCAGAAGCAGTGTCAGTGTGGGTCGAGAAAGCAAGAAAGTTTTCAAAATAATCACATTAGCTAGTGTGGCAGAACCATCCCAAGACAGACATGTCAGGCTCTATTCTTAAAGAGCAGCTTGGCACTCAAGATCGAATCCATAAAGGAAACTCAGCTCTACTTAAGAGACACCACGTGACAAAGACTGGTCCCATAAAATCTCTAAGCCTCAATCTATCCATCTGAGAAAAGGGGAGTCAATCCTTTTTTTTTTGTAACAGAGCTCTGTGAAGGCTAAGAGAAAGAACCACAGTATATAATCAAGACTTGATAGAAGGTAGCAATTATTAAATAAATGCTTATTGCAAACAGCAGGACTTTAGTCTCTGCAATTCCTCCCAATCTCAAGACTCAGTGAGTGTCAGGAATTCTCTCATTCCCATCTCTCATCCCCCACATTTATTTCAGCTCCTCTCCTAGGCCCATATGCATTATTTACTGCTATTCTTTTGAAACTAGTGTAGGGGCATTTCCATTACTAGAATAGCAATAACAAAAGCCCCACCATCCTGTGAGCTTATCAAGCTGCAGAATATCTGCTCCATCAACCAGAGTCTGTCATCAGGCTTCTTGGAGAAGCTATCATTATTTCATTTTTCTTTCTCAGACTAATCTGAGATGCGAACACACTAGTACATTATAACAACATAAACATTAGCTAAATACATCACTGAATCTTTGAAACCTTAGGCATATTTATATACAAAAGCATCGAATAAGAATAATGATAATGATGGACTTAAGCCTCCTGTTAGCATTCATAATGTGTCCACTGCTTGTGGAAATGATCAGAGCCTTAGTTTTTTCCATCCATCCAGCTTTTGAGGCTTTAGGGGAGGAGAGCTGAGATGACTGCCACATGGCAGCTGATAAAATCCCAAGAGAGACCACTAACTTAGACTTATGCTCTAAGTGTATAATGGGAACATCTTCTACAAAGAGTGAACAGTGCCCCAGCATCACATTCCGTGTCTCCACCTGTTATCGCTCGCCACTCATCCAGAACTTGCTCCAAAGTGGGAGGCCCGTACTCTGCCTTCAGTTGTGTGGCTGCCTAATGTCTTCAAGACGTTACGATTTTGGTAATTTTCAGCAGTATGAGCCTCCATGTCCGAAGCTAAGCCAGAAAATTCAAAGGCCCAGACTCTTTTCCACTTGGTATAGTGAGATAAAATGAGTTGCACCAATCTGATGAAGCTTCCTAAGACTTGGATTTTAAAGAGTGCAGTCAAATGTATGGAACTCAATTTTATGACACCCAGGATGGCCAGGCACATGGCTTTTTCAGGGCAGAAGTGGCCCAGTTGTTGGCACGAGGTTCTGAGCATCCATGCCACCAGCAGCAGACCCCACAGGTTTCTTCAGCAGAGAAAATGCCACAGTGCAGCAGGTGCTAAGACACACACTGCCAGAGCCTCTAGTCAGTGAGCCGACCAGCGTCCCATGTAGTTTATCTTTTTTTTAAAAAAAAAAACACAGGGTCTTTAAAGAATTTTTTTATTCTGCTCATAGTAACCAGGGTGGATTATTTTTAGCACAGCTGAAATTTCTAACCAACACAGCTATCTATCAATGTACAGTGTACAAGGAACTAATTCATTTTACTCAGAGAAGAACCTTGTAACTAAATTCTTCACGAAATTCATTATAGGATTCAAACTTCGCCGAAGAAGGTTCACGGTCTTCTCTTTCCCATGCTGTAGGATTTTTCCTAAGATCCCTCAATGCAGATTCCTAAGGCATGGCATCAGAAAGTTTTGATGATACCAGGACTTTTCTCACATGGTGAGGTTCAACTCAAGCCCCAAATCCTAACACATTGGTTAGTTGATAATGTCATCACTGTGACACAGCCACAAATTGTTATCCAAAGCAGTGAGGACATCTGACAGTTACCAACTCAAAACCTCTCTCGTCTTACAAGGTAGACAAAGAACCTCAAAAGGTCCAGACACCACTGGTTAATATTAGATCATAATGAGAAGGAAGGCCTTCATTATATGAAGATGATGGAAAACTGGGCTTTTTGAAAGTCACGACCTGCACGACCTTTTTTGAAAGTCTATTTCAGTGGACACATTTGTGTCCTTTGACAGAGCTGTCATCCTTGGTTACATGGGTTAAGATTAGGTGATTCACCATACTTACCACCTGCAAAGGGGCTGCTCAGTCTCCAGCTGATAATGTGGACATGATTCATCTGTTAGGAATTGGGAGCCCATTTGAAATTCCTCAGCAAATTGTACAGGCACCACTCAGCAGGCACCTGAGATCGCACATGGAGGACCACTCCCTCTAACTGTCGCCAGTACTCAACTTCTGGGAAAAATCATTAGCTTAAACACCAGCTGATTAGTCATAGCTATACTAAGAAAGGTGGCCTAGAGTTCACCCCAAACTCACCTGGCAATTGATATTTTACTTACGGCACCAACAGATTTCACCACAGTAATATAATTATTTGCATAGCACTATGATGGATAGGATATCATACCAAGAGCAATACATTGAGGAGCACTCAAAAGGGTGTTTGATGATCTCATAAATGTTTTAATTGCGATGACAGACAGGTGCAATCATCTCATTAAATGTAAGTATCTTTGATACAGCTTTACTCTGAAAGAACACACAGCATGTTGATGATAAGTATCTTTACATTCAAGACCTAGATCAGGCAAGTTCTGGGCCAGAGCCCAATGTGCATAACATTGAATAGATTCCATATTTCATGAATGGTAATAAATTATTACACTAGATCATGTACCCACAGGGAGAAGTGCCCCATTGAGATACCTTGTACTCTATCCAAGTCACAAGATAAAAGAGGAAGGAAGGGAGGGAGGGAGGGAGGAAAGATTATGTTTTGCCCAATTATTGCTTTGGCTGATGAGAGGTTAAGGCCATAGCTTCGGAGAAGTCATTTGAAAGCTGCAAAGGTGGGTAGGACATAGTATGACAGGTTGTACCAAGGCATTTCTATGACATCATAGTAACTTTAAAAACATTGGTATTTGAGACATGCAGTTTTGTAGTAACATTCACAATATTAAAAAGAGGGAGATACTCCCAGTTCAAGAAAAACTTTTTCTGATCAAATGTCTGCAAGTGAATTACTGCTATCAAATGATAAGTACACATGTGTGCCTACATGCATGTAATGTAACATAGAATGCTAAACTTTCCAACAAAAGAGACAGCACTGGAGGAGAAAGAATGATCACAATAAATAAGTAGGCAAATTCTAGGAAGGATGAATGTAGCTCAGGTGTGGAAGGAAGACACCTCCTGCTACCAGGCTAGAGTATGCACTATGGTCTGGAATCCACAAGGGATCTCATGAACCTAGTAGGGCGCAAGGCCCATCTGGAAAGAATTTAAGATGTCCCCTCTGGTCCTGACTCACCAATTTGTCACAGGAATTCAGGGCTGATTCCATACCTGCAGCACTGCAAAGGATGTGCCAGGACTTCCCACGCATCAAGGTAGTCTGTATAAGTCATATGAACTCTGCCTAAACCCTGTATCCTAGAAGTGTTGAAGCCTGGTCAGACGGAAATTTCCAAAAACAGCCTAAGGGCTCTTTCTTCAAATCTGGGAGGAGTTGGTTTGATAGCACCGAGAGAGTATTCAAGGAGGAAATGTTCAGACAGTCTATGCTTTCCATGGGAGTCTAGTTTTAGGTTTTCAGGCCTTGTGTCTTTCTTTCCTTTTTTCTTTATTTTTCTCTTTTACTATGTAAGCAACCTATCCATCCCTACTTGGCTATATGAAATAATAATAACAGGTGTCACTACTTCTTCTGAACTTCCAGTGAAGCGATGATGCTTGTGTACACTTTAACTAATCCCAAGAACAAAATCGCAAAGATCAATATGAGAAATTGGTGTACAATGAAATTGCTAGCAACCCATGAGCCACACTGAAGATAGTGTCAGGGCTCTCTCCCTGAGGATGACTTGGTCTCTTTGACATAAACCACTGGTGATTTCAGATACCTCAGAGAGGGGTCTCTGCTAGATTCATTCACAAATGCTTTACACACTGGCTTCCCTTTGCTTTCTGATCCTTACAGATGCTAAGGAAGTAAAGGATAATAAATGGCAGCAAGTGATCAATTTCTAAAGAATTACAATTCAGTGTTGTAGTGTCCGGGATACAAAGAGAAACAGAAAGAGGTTTTCTCCTGGAGAATTTCAGCCTGTGTTCACTGAAGGCCCACAGCACAACACCCAGCAATGTGTCTGCCTCCATAGGTGACTGGCTATTTTCAGGTGCAATTTAATTGGTTGCCTCTTCCACAGGTAAGCTAGGTAACCTAGTGCTGAAAAGAATTTGTGGGGAGGAGTGTGTAAATCCTAGAAAGAGAACTGGTCATATCAATAGTTGATGAGTTATTTGTAGGTGCAGACCACAAGCTGTATTATTGTCAGAACTGAGATGAAATAGTATTCTAAAAAAATCATCCTATGTTTGGTTTTCTACAAATGCCCAGAAGGACTATAGTCAATAAAATGCATAAATGCAGGACTATTTTGTTAACCAAGGTGGGCGGGGCCAGTGGGGGGGGAGCAGGAGAGGTCAATACAACCACTAAATATGACCTCTAGACAAAACCACTTCCTTCTTCCTCTGTTGATGTTGTTACAACTGACTTTGGTTTTATCTAGCAAAGCGAGTGATAAGGAGCAGAGTTCATACAAAGGAAAATGTATGTAACAGCAGAGATCCTACACATTATCCCAAGAGGAGATCACTAAGGTGTCCTTGATCTTTCGCCAGTCTTATGGACTAGGTGTTTTGAGTCTTAGCCCTGCA
>RJWT010045354.1:0-11642 GCA_004365215.1 Cuniculus paca
GGCTGCTCTTGAACTCATAACAATTCTCCTGCCTCAGCCTCCTGAGTGAGCTCTCAGTTTTAGACAGTCTTTTATCAGATAAACTACATATCCCTTCTCCTCCCGCACTGTGGCCTTTGCACTCTTATTTCACCAGTTCTTTTTAATTTAGCAATCACTGCTCAGCACTGGGGAGGGACAGTGATTCTCTTTTGCTGTCCTGACCATTTTACAGGATGTGAACGGAAGGATCATTCTGTTGGCGTCTTACTCTACCTGCCTTACACTCTCACCCACTTAACTCCTTTGACATTTTCTCACCTCTTGATGGTTTTGACTACGAGATGAGTCCATCTTTCCTGGGCATCCAGAGAGGTGCCTGGGCTTGGTAGCAGATCGACAGATCCTTTGTGGCTTACGACATGTATTAGAAAGTAGTGAGCTCCAACTCTGCAGCCCAGAGGGGTGAAGGCAAGAGAGGAAGGTGGGGAGTCTGCCTCCCTGAATGTGTCCTGTGAGCCCGACTTAGTTCTCCTCAGATTAAGAATCTTCACCATTGTGCTTCCTGCTCCCGCAGGACTGAGTGCCTGGGCTTTGAATCTGGGTGTGGTTGAGGTCCTGCAGTTCAGGCCTCTCCTCTCACCACCTCCTCCTAGATACTGGTGTCTGACCTTTGACTTCCAGCTCAGCAGAGCTGTGACGGTCCCCAGAACCCCCTGAACGCAGCTCATTAGGTCACCGACCTTGCACACTGGGAATGTCCTATTGTCCCAGATCCCCAGGGGGCACCACTTCCCACTGGCACCTTTTGAGGACAAGTAGTGGAGGGGCAGAGCTGGAGCCTCTAAAGCTGGCCTGGGACCTGGGCTAACCTGCCAGCCTCAGTTTCCCCAGTGGTAGACCAGCAATAATGGCGGTACTCAACTCACAGCTGTTGGGAAGATGTGAAAGTAACATATTAAATGCTGAGAATGTGGCGCCCAGGGTGATCGAGGTGCAGCTCCCTGCTGTAACTGTTACTGTTTTGATTACGGCTCTCAGGGTGCCCAGCCCCCTCACCTACCATCTCTCTCCCCTCGCATCTGCTAAGATCCATGTGCCTTTCCTCACCTACTGGCCTTTGGGTTTGCTGTTCCTGTGGCCTAAAGTGTGCTTCCCCCATTCTCTCTCTGGAGACCCCTTCTTTGTGCCCTGAAGTCAGCACCCCCTACCTCCTTAGGAGCTCCCTGACCTCTCCCCTAGGGTACGGGTGCCCCGAGCTTGCCTGGGGATGCATGGCTAGACTTTAGGTTGCAGTGTGGAGAGCCGGACAGGCTCTCAGTGCCGTTAGTAGAAGAAAGTGTTTGCTGGGTACTTACTACATGCCGGCTCTCTAGTGAGGGCTTTTCATTGAGAACCTCATTTGGCTCGCTCACATGACCACTGGTGACAGATGCTCACTGCTACAAAGCCCCTCACCCCACTGACCACACTTCCCCATCAGGGCCCCAGGGAGGGGAATGTGACGCCGCCCACATGGTCTGTGACACAGCCGGACCAAGAAGCAGCTGTCAGGGTGGGTCAGTCACCCTCCCAAGGGTCCCCGAGTCCTTTTCCAGGATTCCACAAGGTCGAGTTCACAGCATAGTGAGCTGTGGTCTGCCCTTTTCACTCATAGACTCTCATGGATACATGGTGGAATTTTCCAAAAGCCTCACGAGTTGTGGTGATGTCACCACTGACGGGGACTGGAGTGTGTGCTTGGGTCTTCCTGTGCTTCAGGAATTTCTCAGTTTTAATTTTGAAAGCAGCAGACATCGATTGCTCTAATCTACATAGATAGTGCTCTTTGGGACCCCAGTCATTTCTAAGTGGGTAAAAGGGTCCTAAGACCAAAAAAAAAAAAAAGAAAAGCTAAACAGTCAACAAATAGAAAAGAAAGCAAGGAGAGTGCTGAGTTTGGACTGTGTGTAAGGCATGGTGGTTTTGGCAGCATCCTAAGGCCTGCAGGGGAGGAGAAGCTCTGGGGTCCAGGACAGGTGGCCTGGGACTACACTTCATCCCCTGAGCCCACAGAACCGCCCTGGAGCCTTTGACCCCACACAGGCCGACACAGCACAGCCAATGGCCGGCTGTTCCAAGGTGTTTTCTACAGCAGAACAATTTGAAATAATTAGAACTTTACAAAATGTCTTTAAACACGCTGGCCATGGGCATAAGAAAACACTTGTGAAGAGTAATCAGTTATTAGCAGCTGATCAATTATCCCCATAGATAGCTGTTGAAGGGGGAGAGGAGAAGCAATAATAAGCCCCTTGATTAACTAATTTGAATATCTTTGGAGAACAAATTCTGAAATTTCTTTCTATTTTCTCATGCTATTGTAACGGCCGCACATCTGCTGGTAAGGCGAGATGGAAATGGTAATGAGCGCTGTTCTGTGAGCGGGCTTCTTGTTTGGGATCCAGGGAGGAGGCCCTGGTGGCCAACCAGCCGGGCCTGGGGACCTCACGCTGGCTGGAGGGGGGGAGTGGGTGGCTGTGGTCTGCCTCCCAGTGAGGTTCAAGGTCAGAGAAGGTCAGGGGAGCTGGTTCCAGCAGCACCAATTCTCCCAAAGACCGGCGGGGGCCAGCTGGGCCTGGGGTGGTCCCAGGGTGCAGCTGAAACCCGAGAGACCTACATTCTGGATGCCGTTAGCCGAGGGCTCCTCCCAGATCTCCCTGGGTGACAGGTTTAGAGGAGGCAGGAGGATGAGTCTGGGTGGCGTTGAGGGATCCTTTGTCTCCGGAGGTCTCTGATCCCACAGGGTGGCATAGGCACATCACTCCAGTGGCTGCTTCCTTCCAGCCTTCTGTGGTTGAAGTGAGAACCTGGTGCCAGACACCCTGACTCAGAGCCAGTTCTGCCACCTCAGCTCTGTGACTTTAGGACAGTGACTTAACCTCTCAGTACCTCAGCGTGCGCATCTGTAAAAGGGGAGTAGAACAGCACCCACTTCATGGGGATCTTGTAGCACAGGTCCAAACATACCCTAAGCATGCTACAAATGTGAGCTGTAGTCATTGTTATTCTCTCCACCCCATGCAATTAGCAGGCTAGACTGGAGTTTGCAAACTGGCAGGCTGGGGTCCAAATCCCCCAATAAATCTGTTTTGTTTGGCACAGACTGTATTGTTAGGTTTCTCTCTGAATTAGTTGCCAATGATTAAAATTTGGGAGATTTTCACATTTTAAAATACCTGGATTTGCCACACATGGTGGCACACACCTCTAATCCCAGCACTCAGGAGGCTGAGGCAGGAGGATCGCCGTAAGTTCAAGGCCAGCCTGGCCTACATAGTAAGTTCAAGGCCAGCCGGAACTACATAGCAAGACCCTGTCTCAAGGGAAAAAAATAGAAAAAAGAGAAAAAGAAAGCCTGGATTTGGTTTTTTTTGTTTGTTTTTTTTGGGGGGGGGATTAGACATCCACGTCCACATTGGGCCCACAGTCCCATGTGGTGTCAATGGGGCAGAGCTGAGCATCTGAACACCCTGTAATGGGGCAGTTGTCGCCCTGGACCTTCATCCCCTGACTTACCTGCTGGATCCCTGCAGTGTCTTTCCTCTGTGCCACTTGAGGTCAGCTGGGGACAGGTGGGCCCTGTTCCTGGATGTGCCCAGGCCTGTCACACAGTAGGTACCTATATATACTTGAACTCCATTAGAGCAGGTCTCTTTAGGGAGGAACCTCAGCACCGAGGTGGTCTTGCCTGGGAAAGTGTGGCAGACTCCGGCCTTGATGGTATCTGCTTGGGGTCTCCCAGTCCCCCTGCTCTCCTACTACCCAGTGCCCATTAGAAGACAATCCTGTTTTCCACCCTCCATCTCCCCTCTGTCTAGTCCTCTCTGGGTGTTCTGGAGACCCACTCCAGTGGCTCCAATTGCCCACCCTGGGACCCGGTCTGAACCCCAAAGCACCTGAGAAAGCTACCTATGGCCCCAGGACTTGCAGCCACTGGTCCCTGTTCACTTCATTCACACCCAAGTCTTTTTTATATTTAGTCTGAAGCTGTTTTTTTAAAAATCTGAAACCACCTTTAAAATCCCTCCTTCTCCCTCCCCTGACTATTCCATTGCTTTAAAATGGCAAAACCAATTTGGGTTATATTTAGAAAAATGCCTGGCATGTTGGCTGACAACCTGTATTCTAAGTTTCAACCTGATAGGGAAAAGACAGAGTTTATAAACCTCTAGGGGGAAGAAAAGGAATACACAGAACGTTGCTTTGGAATAGAAATCATCTGAAACTGCCTCATTGTGTCCTGGCCACTGGGGTGTCACTGGACACCAGCCGCCAGCTTGAGATTTCAAGAGCAGAGAATTTGATTTAGTCTCCTGAGCTTCCCTGCACATTGCTGAGAGAAGGAGCACGGCCTCTGTGGCCTGAGAAGCAGGGTGGGTGGGCATGGGTTTGAACCCCGCTGCCACCACAGTGTGTCATGAACTGAAGAAGCACTTTCTCTGAGCCTTCAGTTGGGAAAGACAGGCTCCCAGCACTTGTCCACGATGGTGGTCATTGTCATGATGGCACAGTGCACAGACATGAACTCTGGAAACAAAACTTGGGCCATGAACATGAGAGGCTGCTGACGTAGCTTGCCGACCTCCTGATTTGAGTGTTTGTGAACAGCTTATAATTTGCGTACTACATGGTACATGGACGATCCAGTGCATTGTAGTGTATACATGGAGTTGTGTCACCATCTCCACAGTCTACTTGTGGACATTTCCATCACCTTCTAAAAGGATCTTTTATGTCAATTTACAACCCCTTTTCTAGTCCACTCCCAGGCTCTGGCAACCACCAATCTCCTTTCTGCCTCGGTGCACTTACCTTTCCTGGTCATTTCGTATAAACGGATACTGCAGCCTATGGTCTTTTGTACCAACTTCTGCGCTTAGCATCGCACTTCCAAAGTTCACCTGTGTGGTCAGGTGTCTGCGTATTTTGTTCTTTCTATTGCTAAATGATACCGTGATGTATGGCTGGGCCACATTCATCAGTCGATGGCCAGTTGAGTTGTTTGCATTTTTTGGCCATTGTGAATAGAGCTGCTGTGAACATTGTATGTGCAGATGTGTGGGTGAACGTGTTTCCAGTTCTCTTGGGCAGAGGAATCTGGGTCGTAGGGCACAGTTAGGTCTGACTCGTGAAGAGACTGCCGAACTGCTTTCCAAAGCGAGCTCCCCTGGCAGTGCCGGGGTGTGGCAGTGTCTTCACTGAAATTTGAGTGCATTTTTGCTCCCTGATTTCAGTGAGGGATTGGCCTGGGATTTCTAGGAGCAGTGAGAGCTTGAGGAGGGGACAGGCAAGGGAGAGGGCACGGAGCAGGGGAGCCACACGTGCTGAGGCGCCCTAACATGGCGCCATCCTGTAGAAGTTTTGTGTAGGCAGTATTTTAACTTCCAGTATGGTAGCCACCAGCAAGTATTTATTGAGCATTTAAACTACATGGCATAGGTGAAGAACTGAATTTGTGATTATATTTTACTTAAGCTGTTTTTTTAAGATAGTATCTTACTATGTTGCCCAAGTTGGCCTGGAGCTTTTGGGCTTAAGAGAGTCTCCTGCCTCAGCCTCCTGGGTGGCTGAGACTACAGGCACAGCCCCTGCACCCAGCCCATTAAAGTTCATTCAGGGGTTCTAAATGTAAATAACCACAAGGGGTTCATGGTGATCTTATTGGAGGTTCCATTCTAGAAGTCTGAGGCCACTGCTTGGTAGGTTCTACACCTTTGAGGGTTGGCCAGAGTTCCACTCTTGTGATCGTAGACAGCTGGGGCGGGTGTGGGGCTCAGGGTCAGGGAGCTGCCTGTGCACAGTAAGATGGCATCCAGACGGCACTCAGTGCTTGTAGGAGAAGAGGTTGTGAGTGCATGGAATCACAAGAAGAGTGTGGATGGGCTCTGCAGCTGGCAGAACCCAGGTTCAAATCCTAGCTATCACTTACCCTGTCTGTGATGTGGGACAAGAAGCCGGCCCCCTCTGAGCCTGTTTTCTCATCTGAAAGATGGAGGTTATACCACTCTCAAAGGACTGCTGGAAGATGCAGAATAATGACCACAAGTCCTGTAGCTCAAGTCGGTTGTGTGGGAGGAAATGGGAGTGATCCCTTGCCCTGCCCACTGTGAAGTTCAGACCAGCACCCCCGTAATAAAAGCAGGTGACCAGAGGAGGGGGTCACGTTCTACCTGAACATAGTTTTAAATCACACAGGAGCCTTAGACTAACGACCCAAAGGCCCAGGTGACCCGCCCACTTTCATGCCTAGATGCCAGGGGGCACAGACAGGTGTGTAGTTGGGACTGGACTCAAGGGTTCGATGGGAGGCAGAAGTCTTAGGGACACCCAGCTAGGCCATCTGTTCAGATGCTTCCCATCTTCCTCATGGGTCCAGCATGGGGTCCTGTCTGGAGTGGGCTGGGCCTTGTGACCTACATCAAACAAGTCACAGGTCAGCGAATTTCTTTACGCAAAAGGTCAGGGGGAAGCTAGAACAGTATTTTTAGGTTTTATGACTGGCTTCGGGGAAAAAAGGGTCTGCTTTCCAAGACCTGTATTGGGAGAAAAAATTCTGGTTTCTGTGGCTGTCTCAGAGGAGGATGGGGGACAAGAGACAGGAGGGCAGGAGAAGGTCAGAGAGGAGCCTTGCTTCTGAGACCGTCACGTCTGGGCTTCTCTGAGCAGGAACCCCACAAGCATGCATGGGAGAACATCAGCTGCTGTTATCCTTGTCTTTATTTTTGCTCCGCCTGGTCCCAGGGTTTGGATAAAGGCCCGGGAAACCCTGCATCCCACATCCTCTTCCTGCAAGCTAAGCCGTTGACTGTCAGCTGATATCATGGGGACCAGGGATGTTGTCTGCTGTGGCCACTGCTCATCCCTAGCACCTGGAACAGTGCCTGGCGCAGAGAGGGGGCACTCAGCTCATGGTTGTTGAATGAATGAGTGAATGAACAATGTCATTGGCTTGTCAGTGAGCAGGGCATAAGGGACATGGGCTTTCTGAAGAGAAAAACACTTACCTTGAGAAAATTATGTGGGCAGGGGCTTCTTTGAGGCAGGAATGAGGCTGCAACTCAGGCCAGCCTGGAGCCCCCAAGTGGGTGTGGAATGGATGAGAACTGTGGGGTGGGCCACCCAGACCAGCTGCCATCCCCAGCCTGGTGGGGCCACACCTGGGGTCTGCACAGTGAAAAACAGAGCCCCAAGCAGGCATGGCTTTGCATCCAACTAATTGTTCCAGGCCCCCCAAACTGCCAGGAAGTGCTAACTTTTCAGGCCACAGGGTCCCCCTCCTCAGTCCTGGTGGGGGAACACACTGGTTCCATCTGTTTATCTAAATTCACCCCACTCTTTCTTTTTCTCTCTCCTCCTGTTTTATTCTTGCTCTTTCCTTCCTACCTCTTTGGACACCAAAGTAAAGATACTTCTATTTTTATATAACTATTACCTTTCGTTTATTTGTGTGAGATATTTTGTTATCAAAACCTTTTCATCCTTACTATTCTCGTTCAATATGCAAAGAAAGTTGGAGAAGTGAACTTTCATTGAAAAAACGTCTATTGAATCGTACCACAACAATATATATGCATCCATGTTTATAGCACCACAATTTGTAATGGCCAGATCTTAGAAACAACCCAAATACCCATCAACCAAGGAATGGATAAAAAAGATGTGGTTTTTTTATACAGTGGAGTACTACTCAGCCATAAAGAAGGGTAAATTGAAGACTTTTATAGGCAAATGGATGCAACGTGAGACCATCCTCATAAGTGAAATAAACAAGGCACACATGTGCAGACATCCTATTGTCTCCCTAGTGTGAGAAGCCAAGAGAGTAAATAAGATCCAAAATGTGCAATCGATATTGTAAAATGGGAAGAAACTCTTCAAAAGAAAAGAGAAACTGGGATGGGGAAAAGGAGAAAAAAAAGGAAGAGAAAAGCAAAAAAAAAAGAGGAAGAAATATATATACAAATACACAAAATAGTTAAGATAGTTACACTATTGTCTTAGTTCATTGAGAGATTTGTGCTAATATTGTTTGGACAATGAGATGCCTATATCTTCTGTTCTGAGTAACCAATTTAAAGATAACAGTATGCAATGTATTAACCATGGTTACCCTGCTGTTGTCTTGTTTTGAAATTTTTTTTTCTCTTTAAAATGAAAAAAAAAATTGCCCGCTGAGCTTTGTGCAGGCTTAGAAACTGGGATAGAAAAGGAACTATCTGCCCATTCCTCTGGGATCTTCCAGGCTTAGGGAAGGAGGCAGACAGTTAAACGTGTAAATAGTGTCGTCTTCCCAAATGATGAATGTTCTGTGGGAAAGGAGAAATGAGGTGTCTGCCTTAGTCTTGGGGGTGGGGGTGCAAGGATTCTGGGGAAGGGACAGCACTGCAAGTAGAGAGAATTGCATGTGCAAACGTCCCGGGGTAGGAAAGAAGCTGGCTCCATGGAAGACCAGAAACGGTCAGTGTGACTGGAATCCATAGAGAAAGGAGAGAGTGGTGTCCTTTAAGGCCAGAGCATGAGCAGGGGCTGGACCCTTGGGTCCCAGGCAAGAGTCTGATTTAATCTAAGATGAGGACGAGTAAGTTCAGGGGTGAGCGTCAAGCCAAGGAGAGACAAGAACTGGCTCGCCTTTAAGCAGCTCACTCGGTCTGCCACGTGAGGGCGGGCTTGGGGAGAGGAGGAGGCACCCTGGAAATAGCGCGGGCGGGGAGTGCTGGGGGAGGATTGGCAGCTTGGACAAAGACGGAGTGGGGGTGTGGGGTTATTTCTGGACAGTGAGAGGTATTTGGGAGAGTAACTGGGTTGTTTGGTGTCACTGTTATCCTCACACTGCAGGAAGGGAGACTGAGGCTAAGAGAAGTGACTCCCCCAGGCTCAGAGCTGGCAAGTGCGGCAGGGAAAATTCCACCCCGCAGGGTCACTGAGATCCTCCTGTCCTGCAGCATGCTGTCCAACCCGGGTCTCCCCAGCCGAAATGCCACCCACAAAGCATCATCCCCATTTTACAGATCAGGACACTGAGGCTCAGGCATTAGGAGCGCTCAGCTGGAGCATCCAGCAGCAGTTGATCCCAGCCATTCTCCTAAGCTCTCGGCTTGGGACCACTCTGGCCCTGTGTCCGTAGGCTCTGCAGAAGGAAAGTGGAGCAGCAGAGGAGAGGAGGTCGGGACCAGGCCCTGCCCGGTCATCAGGCTCAGTCTTCTCTTAGTCAGGGCTGCGCAAACCCAGTTGTGTTCAGACTCTGTGTGTGTCGGTGTCTGAGTCTCCCTGTGAACATCTCCTGTGGGTCAGCCCCCTCATGTGTCTCTGTGTCATTCAGTTCATGTGTCACCAGTGTGTCTCTTTCCTTCTCTTTTCTTTTTTTTTTTTCATGGTGCTAGGGATCAAGCCCAAGGCTTGGCCCATGCTAGACAAGTGCTTTATTACTGAACCCATGTGTTTTTACCTGTGTGTGTATGCATGTGTGCATGCGTGTATATGTGTGTGTATTTCAATATGTATTTATGTCTTCTGTGTGTGTACATGTATCGTCATTTGTATATATATAAATACATATTTCTTGGTGTATTTATGTCTGTGTATATGTTTGTATGCCTGTGTATATTTTATTATGATTCTTTATGTGTGTCACATACATGTACCTGTGTATGCATTTGTGCATGTGTGCGTGAATCTGCAGATCTGTATGTATCTGTGCCTCTGTATGTTTCTGGAAGTGAGCTGAATTTTTTTTTTAACCATACTATGATTTGAACTCAGGGCTTTCACGCTGAGATACATCCTCAGCTCTTTTTATTCTTTAAGACAGGGTCTCACTAAGTTGCTAAATGGCCCTGATTGGGCTTGAACTTGCAATCCTCCTGTATCAGCCTCCCCAAGTGCTGGAATTGTAAGCAGGCACCACCACACCCCGCTTGTGTTTATGTCTTGTATGCATGTATCTCATGTGTGTCTCTGGTTATGTGTCTTCATATGTTGCCCACACTCTCATAGACCCTTCCTTGTAGTTTGCTCTCGTATACGGGGTGTGGCTGTCATGTCCAGTTCCTGATCTTCCCTGATGATGGACGAATCAGGTGTATAATGGGGTGGGGTGGGGTGAGTGCTGTGTTTTAAAAGCTTCCCAGGCTGTGGAGAGCCAGGGTGTTTGGAGAGAGGTCTTATCTGTGTTGTTTTTGGAAGTGGCTGTCTGTGATTTGGAGGAAGGAGCGCTGCCCCCCTTAGTGCTAGTCTCAGCTTTCGTTACCTCTCACTGGTTCAGGGCCTGCCCTGTGTAGATGCCCTGTCCATTGCTGTATCGACTGCACCAGGGAAGGTGTCTGACTCTGAGGTTCTGGTGGTTTCCATTAACTAAAGTCAGCTGGGTGAGAATCACATGATGTTGATGATGACAACATTAAGTAAACCAGGCACAGTGGCCACACCTGTGATCCCAGCAGCTCAGGAGGCTGAGACAAGAATGATGGCAAAGCTGGGCAGGGTGCCGCTTCCTGTGATCCCAGCACACGGGAGGCTGAGACAGGAGGATTGTCACAAATGCAAGACCAGCCTGGGCTACAAAGTGAGCTCAAGGCCAGCCTGAACTGTCAAAAAGACAAGGGCCAGGGATCTACCTCAGCGGCCTAAGGTTATTCAATCCCTGGTGCCACAAAAAAAAAAAAGATTGCAAGTTGGAGGCTACCTTTAGCAACTTAGTGAGACCCTGTCTCAAAATTTAAAAAATAAAATAAAAAGGATTGGGGGTATAACTCAGTGGTATGTTTGCCTAGCATGTGCCTAGCATGACACACTGGGTTTGATACCCATGATAAAAAGATTTAAAAAATGGTTTTTTCCTGCTCTTCCTCCTACCTTTATCCCTTCCCCTATTTATTTTTATGTGTATATGTGTTTGTTTTTTTGTTTAAGATTCTAGGGATTGAACCCAGTACCTCACACCTGAGAGGCAAGTACTTTATCACTGAGCTGGACCACCAGCCCTTGTCCTTTCCTTTCTGGAAGTGGCAAGAAATGTATTGCAGAGATTGTTATGTAGATCCAAAATGTACCAATAAAATGTAATGAAAAAAAAAAGAAAAATAGAAGACATAGGGTTTCTGTGGAAAGAAAGAAAGAAAGAAAGAAAGAAAGAAAGAAAGAAAGAAAGAAAGAAAGAAAGGAAGAAAGAGAGAGAGAAAAAGGTAGCCCAGGACCTTACACAGCTCGAAGGAAAGTAAGACCTTCGCTTGGTGGCCTAGGTGCAGCCAATTAGATACCTGTAGTTTATTGAGGTATTGGGATGACGCTGGAGTGGGGGTCCTGTTATGGAGTCCTTTCAGGTGACCCCACCCGGCCAGCCCCTTTCCATGCAGGCTCCTTCCGGGGGGTGTCAGCGTGGGGGTGAGTGTCTCCAGCCCTGGAAGGAACAGTCCTGGCAGTGTGTGCAGGGTGCCTTGGGAGGGCGGCCCTGAGAGCAGCCCTGGGGACCAGGACCACAGCAGAATGGGGTGGTCATTGCATTTGACCTGTGCTTCTCTCCTTATCAGCCCTATCAAATAGTTTTCTTTAAAAATGGTTCCTAGGGGTGAAAATTTTTTAAATAAAATAAGACTTTCCATCTCCGTGCTTACCAAGTAGGCTCC
>RJWT010045355.1:0-11633 GCA_004365215.1 Cuniculus paca
TATTAAATACATAGTACTTACATTCATTTTTCTCCCTAAGAGGAACCTTTGTTCTTAAGATAGAAATACATGCATATTTTTTTCCTAAACTTAGTTCTAAGGTAAACTATGGAAATTATTCTTCTGGTTGTTAGGGTAGAATGTCTATCCACCTAAAAATCCATAAATCCCAAAGGATTCTTAAGCATTTGTGGACAGCAGCCAGTGCCCAGTCACTGTGATAAGACTGTTGTTGCTCTTCCAAATACCTGAACTTTTTCTTATTGTGTGCACTGAAAATTTAAATTCACTATTCATTACTACAATGTGATTACAGAACAAAAATAAACCTGTCAGCAAGAGGCTGAAAAAGAGACTTGATGGCTTTGACATTCTGCAGACTTCCAGTCAAATGCTGACTATGTGCCCTATAGAATATTACTTAACCTGGAAGATTCTCAGCACTAACGAACTCTGGAAATTGTAGCACAATTGAAGAATAACAAATACATAAAAACCTGACCTATAGTAGGAGATCAAATACATGACCAGTTTATGATGTTTGGACAGGTTCTTTTCCACAATCTGTTACCATTTATTTGGCACAATATCAAAGTAAACACTTCCAATTCATTTTTGGCTTAAGTCAAGCAAAATCATCTTCCTTTTTTTTTTTTTTATTACAGAATACCCATCAGGTGCCCAGCCAGTAACTCTTAAAGCTAGCATCTCCCCATCCAAGTCCATTCCTCTTCTTGATCTTTTGTGTTCTCTTTTTTACCTCACTACTATGGTTTGCACATCTTTGTCTCCTCCAAAATTCACTTGGAACTTAAACTTCATGTGATAGCACTAGCAGTGTAGCCTTTAGGAAATGATTAAGTCATGGCGGTAGAGCCTTCATGGAAGGTATTAGTGACTTCATAAAAGTACTGGAGAGAACTAGCTAGGACCTTTGTGCCCTCCGGCTTTCAAGGACTCAGGTTTGTCCCTCCAGAGGATACAGCAATATGCACTACTTTGGAAGCAGAGACCAGGCCCATACTAGACACTGAACCTGCCAGCAGCACTGATTCTGGACTCTCAACTTCCAGAGCTGTACAAAATACTTTCCTATTATTATAAATCACCTGATCGGTAGTTACTTTGTTATAGTAGTAGAAACAGACCAAGATATTCACTGTGATGAGTTTTATGCTCATCTGAATATAACTGCCTCCAAAACTGGAAAACTGAAATTCACTTACACAATAAACTGCTATATATACAGTGTCATAACATCCTCTCCCTCACTCCGGCCTATTTGAGAACCAGCTAGCTGAAACTTAGGTGTTTAGTTTTGTTTTAGGGGTGGAGAGAGGGCAAATAAATGCTTGTAGGTGACTCTAATGCGCCCTACCCTGAGATGATTGCTTAGTTGTTTTCAAAATGTTGGACAGGGGAGAAGAAGGTTACATATCCCACAATCCATTTTAGTGCACACCTGAATGCATCAAGACCGGCTCAATAGATTTCACCTACTACACTGCAAAGGCACAGCCAATATTCCCCCAACTACTGCCTCCTAAAATGAGGCTGCTTTTTAAAATCTGTTTATTCCTTTGTGGCTTCTATTTCCACCACTGTTTGGCTATTCAGGGATAATTTAAATCCGTAACGGGTAACCAAAGGCAGGCAGTGATAAGTGTGAGACCAAGAAATAAAGGAAGAATATCACATCTGACGATTTAAAATGATCACAAAGCTAGTAAGTACACCACACTTACTGTACATAACCACTTTCTATAAATGCATTTTTAGCCTCATGACAATCTATGAGGTGCTGCACTGTCCTCATTTCAGATGAAACACTAAGGCATGAGATGAAACAGTTTACCCAGGATTACACAGCAAGTTAAGAGAAGGAGGAAGGAAAATGTATGGGTTCTTACCTAATAGTGTGGCTCTAGGTTCCAGGCTCTTACCTTTTCTATTACAAACTGCCTCTTTTACAGAGCTGGGGGCACCTCTAAAGAGCAGAGGAGAAAGAAGAGCACAACTAGGAACTAAGAAGCGAAAGCCCTAACATTACAAAGCACTTTCTGAATAGCTTCACAGCTTGGGAACATCTGCCAGCAAGTTACAAAATACAACAGCTGGAATGGTCATAGGCTGGTCAAGATTTCAGGAGGAGGAGAAAGGAAAGAAAGTAGTTACTAAAGTAAGACTTAGAACAGAACTCCACACAGACTAAGAACATTAGCCCTCCTTTGTCAGTGACCCCATTTCCATGGGTGCATCTCTTGTCCTACACAGAATATATCAACTTTTAAAGCTGGGCAAAAAAAAAAAAAAAAAAAAAAGGAATCAAGATGTCAGTCAATAAAAATAGATCTTTCTACCAAGGCACTCAAGGTTTCTCTTAAGAAAGCTGTGAATATGGGAAAATGGTCACTTCTAGATGGTTTCCTGTTCTGCCATGCTCAATCTAACCTCTCCTCTTGTTCTCTCCAAGATAACAGACCTGCGCAGAAAGAAAACAAACACACAACCAACAGGAATACAGTTGACCTGTGCACAAAACATTTTTTGAAAGCCCTAAAGGTTTTTGTTTGTTTGTTTGGCAGTGTTTGTGTTTTTTCTTGCTGTACTGACTGAATCCACTGCCTTCACACTGAGCTACATTTGAAACCCCTTTTTAAATTCTTAGTTTGAGACAGGGTCTTGCTAAGTTGCCCAGACTGGGTTCAAATTTGTGATCCTCCTACCATGGCGTGAGAGAATACTGGGATAACAGCTGTGAGCCACTGTGCCCAACTCTCTAAAATATTCTTTAAAAAGAAAGATATATTTTAAATGTCAGTTGCAGTAATTTAAAATTTTTTCCAATAAGAAACTTAATGAAGTAGTAAATGAACACATCCCTAAAATGCTCCCTGCCCCCTTAAGAATATTCTAATACTAGGTACATCCCATACCTGATTCTTCTCTACACATAGGCATAATGTTTTCTAAAACTATGCCCAAAACAAATTTGTCTTTGAAGTCCAATACTGGCAACCATACCCAATATGTGCACACATTCTCACTGTGCCCACACCCACCTGTGCTTTTGGGTCTATGTTTCCGAATCCTCTTCGTTCATTTTATATGAGGAGCTGCACACTAAAACAACAGGGTCCCAAACACAGTCCTAAGTGGTCCCTCAAGACTGGGTGAGCAGCATATACTCAACCCCCATACAGCACTTACAGTAAGGAGTACAGGCATTCTCCCGCCTACTCTGAACAGATCTTTCTCAAAGTAGCATGACTAAGCAAGACAGTTGATCCTTGCTAAAATAAATTACCTCAAAGGAGAAAAGATCTGGTCATCAGAGAACAGATCTAGATCCAGAGGGAAAAGATGATTGCAAGGAACCCTGTGGAGGAGGGATGATGGGCCCAGATCCAGGAAAGGGCTTGAAATTAGACATGAAATTAGGCTTTTTCCCTTTCCCTGCTTCCCTACCTTATCCTCCTCTTAATTTTTTTTAACATTTCCCCATCCTTTCAAATTTTAAAGCTACTCCATTTGGGACTTCTAACAGAAATAACAAGCCCAAACTGGTTCAGAAAAAAACAAAAGTGATAAACATAAGAGGTCAACTTCACTGGTTTTAATTTCCATTCTGTTAGTTACAAGATTCAGAAATGGTTTTAAACAGGGCAAGCATGTGATAAGTGCATGTCTGAAATGTTAAAGCAGCATATAATTTTTTTTTCTTTTTGCAGTACTTGTGACTAAACCCAAGGCCTTCCCACTGAGCTACAACCCCAGGCTTTTACCTCTTATTTTGAGACAGGGCTTCGGTAAGCTGCAAAGTTACAATTCTCCTGCCTTAGCCTTTCAGAATGCTGGCACAATTCTTTACATACATCAATATACACAATTCAGACTTCATATTTTTAATGTAGAAGAACAACATTTTACATAACAACATACTAGTGTTCTGGTAGAATTTCAAAATTTAGTATAATAATTGTTAAGTCCTTTGGTTTTAAAAGAATTGCAGAAGATGGAAAAGGTTTTGCTTGATAACCCAGTTAAAAGCCCAAAAACAAAAGATCATGAGAAGAGTAAACTAAACAAGTGCAAACACAGACACACTACACTAAGCACTGTAGAAGGCTTCGGCACACCTCAGGTCTCTCAGGCCTGACACCCTAAACTCCTCCCACAGACAGGAAAAAGCCTCAGTGGCATGCGCATCTAAGTCCATAGCAACAAGCAGACGCTGTGATGCAAGCCCAGGCCCAGGCCGATGGGCCCAATGTCTGAGTGTTCTCACCACACCCTACAGTCTCCCAAATAACCTAAAGTATGAAGCACCAATGAAATTCTCCATGCCCTGCCCGTCACACCTGGCTCACTTGCCTCAAGCCCCTGCTCTTTTGAGGGAACTTATGCTCCTTATTGCATCACGTGATGTTTTGATTTGAATATGATACATGCCCTAAGCCTCATGTGCTGGGGACTTGGTCCCCAGTGCAGCAGTGATCAAGAGGTGGGGCTTTGGGGAAGTGACTGGATCATGACAGCTCTAACTTGATCAGTGAATTAGTCTATTAATGAGTTCATAACTCAAAGAGCTTTTTGGAAGCTGAGGCCCAACTGAACGAAACAGGTTACTGAAGGCATGGCTTTGAAAGGTATTGATTGTCCCCAGGTCCCCTCTTACTCCTTTCTCACTCTCTCTTCCTCTGTCTTTGCCTCTGTGTGTGTGTCTGGGTGTGTGTGTGTGTGTGTCTGCGTCTGTGTGTCTGGGTGTGTGTGTGTGTGTGTTCCTCCCCACTGCTGTCCTGGATGCCATGAGGTGAGCAGCTCTGCTTCACCATTTTCCTCACCATGATGTTTCCTTCCACCTTACCTAAAAACATGCAAAGGTTGACCATGGACTGAAACCTCTGAAACTATGTGTCAAAATAAACCTTTCCTCCCTTACATTGTTACTCTCAGATATTCTGTCACAGTAACAAAAACGTAACACACTTGACATGAGTGACAGCCACCATTTTTTTGTACAGCCATGCCTCGCTGGCCCCATGGAATAGGTCAAGAGTTTGGGATTTGTTTAGGGATTTATGGGATTTTTGAGCTAGGAAAGAAGAAACTCTTTCCTCCAGGAATAGAGCTACTTCAGTGCAACCCTGAAATGAAATCTATACCCCAAAACAAAGGTAGACAGAGCTTGATCTTCCCCCAACCAAGTCCCTGATGTCTGCACAGTGACTTCAACCCCCTCCGGGCCAAAAGTTGTCCCAGTAACATCTCTTTTCAGCTCAAACTAGTTTCAACTGAGTTCCACACAAAGTCTCCCAGACTTAGCTCCCATGTTCAGAAAGGTTGCTCACAGGTATTTCCATTACAAAGTTGCTTTTTGAAAACCATTCCACAGGTTAACCTAGAATAATGAGACTCAAATAAAATCAAAACCTACCCTTCACTGCCTAACAAAAACAAAATTACAGGTACCACCTATCCAGCATTACGTACTACCTACCAATTTAGCTCATTAAGATGAGCTGACACTGAGGTTAGAATAAGTATGAAAGCATGTGGGAAAGAGAAAGGAATATTCCAAAGAAGTAAAGTTTCACTTTTTTTCCCCTCACAGCTCTCTTGAAAGATAAATTAATATTACTCTCATTTTGTGTGGTGATACTACTACAAAGTCACAAAGTCCTGCACATTGTTTAGAGGCAGCTTCCTTAGCTGGAGAATGGGAATTATCACAAGGCTACACATACCCCTACACCATGATTAAATGAGGCAACGCTCGCAAGCGCTTAAGTGTCTGGAACACAATGTGCACTTAATAAATGTGAGTTATTACTAAACACAAGCCATCACGGATTCATCAGCCTCATCGCTGGCCCCATGTTCTCACCCCAGCTGCTTCTTTTTGCTTCCTTTGATATTCCATTTATGATTTTTTTCTATTATCTGCCTCTTTATTTAAATTTTAGTTTTCTAAAACAAGTAGATAAATGAGAATTGTAGCATATGGTCAGTGAAATTAATATTACTAATAACTAATAACTAGTTACTATTACTAATAACTAATAACTAATGCCCTAACTGCCCCCTCCAGTCAGACCACAAATGATAAATTTGTGTTTAAAAAAAAAAAAAAAAGAACACATGAGATTCTCCTAAAACAGATTCTCAATCAGTGGGTTAATTTATAATTTTAAATTCACCCTTCACAGAATTTCAAGCCAACTGCTGCTCAGTTCAGGGACTTTATTATCAACACTGTACAACTCAAGGATTAACACCTTATTATAAAATATATGAAGCCTCCCTCCCAGGGCACGGGCTAACTGGCAGAGCTACAAGAAGACATGCAACCCTAGTCCTATGTAAAAGTTAACTTTCTACAGATCTTACTATCATTTGATCTAATAACTAATGTCTTAATCGGCTTCCTTTCACTGACCATATGCTACACATAAGGCACTACGCTGGTAACACCATATGCATGGACTCAGTGAACCCTCAAGACAGCTACGCACAAGGTATCATCAGACCCATTTCCCAGATGAGGAAACATGTTCAGCATGAGAAAGGTCCACACACATTCAAAAGTCTAAATGGAGAGCTAAATCTAAATTATTTCCAATATAATTTGTTGCTTTCGCATAGGAAGAAACACCATTAATTACTTATACCAAGGATACCATTTTGATCTGACCATCCACATGACTTTTCTTGAAATAACTGGCTCTAAAGTTTTTCTCTTTTGCTTAGTGCTGCTCGCTGTGGATTTTCTATTTTCAACAGAGGCACTTAGTTTTTTTTTTAAATTATACCAGAGAAATTGACCTCCAACAGCCAAGACAACACTGGGAAGAGTGGACAGTATCTGAAAGGAGATGTTACTTTGTGGCAGCATCCAGAGGACTGCCAGAAAAGGAAACAGATGTCAGTTAATCTGAATCCAATAATCTTTTCTGGCTCTCCTCTCAACAACATAGCGGGTGGGAGGATAAAAACTTCAATGAAAATCAAGGTAGGGAGGCAGGCAAGGGTAGTAAGAGGACTCTCCCTTATCTGTCATCGCATACCCCTCCTGCCCATACATGCACTTGATCCAGGAGCAACACCATGCTCTGAAAAGCAGCTTAGGAGACAGTGATGCTAGAGGAGGAGAAACAGGAAGGAAAGAGAGGCTGCTCACGACTTACTGCAACTTGCTCCTTTGGCTCCTCGTGCATTACTTAATCCACTGTCCCACCAAAGGCCCTCCAACTCAGCACACCCTAACGTCTTTTACATCTTCACACTACAGCACTTACATACATTCCCACGCAACAATTCATACTGAATTATTTCCTATCATACACTGTGTAGCTGTGCACTGTCCTCTCATATGCCCTAACTGCCCCCTCCAGTCAGACCACAAAATGCTTTAGGGTAGAGACAAAGGAGAAGGTCCAGATTGACAGAGAACCCACAGATCTCAAATTTCTAATACAAGGAATATAGCACAGACAAAAGTACACAAGGATAAAGCTGACACATAGCAGACTGGACAGAGCCAGTCTGCCTGGGCAGTGGCCATGTATGCTGTATGCCCAATTAGTGGTGCAGCATGAGACATACATTTTAACTTTAGGTGTTACAATGAGGAAGGGTTCGCACATTGATTCAAGTTGTAACAATCAACAGTGTGGCCCTGGTAGTGTTCTGGATGCATGAATGTTTAATAACTAATTACTCAACCCTCAGGATGCTTGTACCAGACAAAACAGTCCAAGGCCAGCTCACTGCAGATAACAGTAACAGGCTAACTGAACTCAAAACAATCACAATGAGTCTGAATGAGAGAATTAAAAAAGGCAAGTTTTCTTGAAAAATAGAAAAACAAGCTGTTCTCTAATTTAAATTAATTGTCCCCCCATTCCCAAATTATATGCAAATTATTGTCCTTGTTCCTCTTCCTCCAGATGAAGCAATAAAGGTTCCCACTACCAAATAAAAACTGTTTAACTAAGTGACACAGGAAATGCTTCATTTTCTAGTCCAGGGCCCAAGTTTCTGCAAATGAAGTTTTATTAGAACAGAGCCACACCCATTCACTTATGTATTATGTGCGCCTGCTTCTGTGATACAATGACCTAAGCTAGCTGATTATTTGCAAGAAAATCATACGGTTCCAAGCCTAAAATATTTACCTATCTTGCCTTTAAGAAAAAAATCTGCTGACCCCTGATCTCATGAAGCAAGCACTGGCTAGGAGATCAGAGAGATGTACATTGAAATCCCAGTTCTGTAATCAATAGCAGAAATTACTTCATATTTCTGGGCCTCAGTTATCTGTTGTGTAAAATCAGGATAGCACCATCTGCCCTGCAGGAGTATTACACAGACTAAATGAGGTAAGACAGATAAAATGCCTAACACAGCAAGTAAGCAATAGGCAATAGCTTTTAAACTACAGTTAATATAACTTACAAATGTGTCTGTCATTTTAAGAAATACTCAAATGTAAAGTTATTTAAGCTCTAGTCAAATATAAGACAATGGGCTAGCATTCATTTCCCTTTCCGTCTAAGGAATAACAGGAACACTACTGTTCTTGAAGCAAGGCCAAAATTACTTCACCTTTCTTCTCAATTAAATAAAAAAGAAGCCAAACTCCAAAGTTTAGTTAAAGCTAATACCTTCTGTTCATACTATTTTAAGAGTGTCAAGTAAAACCTAACATGTACCTCAGACTCTGAATAAGAAATCTTAATCTGTAATTAAGAAAAAGAGGAAGAGCCTAAAATAAGTTCCCAATTTTGATAAAACAACCAGCAATACTTGCTGAGCTCCTGAAATCACTCATGTAACCAGTATTTGTTGAGTATCTACCATGCCCCAGGATCTGGGATCCATCTGTAACAAGGCAGTTGTCTCTACTGAAGTTTTGAGAGAACTTACAAACAGGGGCCTGCTCAGCACCATGTAAGATTAGAATCATAAGACATAGCCCTTTGATTGCAAAACCATCTGCGTTAGTCATGTAAGTTAGTATACCTTGACAGCTTATAACTGAACACATCTAACTCTGCACTGCACAAACAGGCTAACTGAACTGTCTGTGTTTATAAGCAAGTTGGTAGACCATGCCTTCTTGACTTGACTTGGCATTAAAGTCTTTCCTGAAGAATTATTCCTCAAAGGGACAAGTCTGAACTTTTCATTCCTTTATGACTTTATAAATGATATTTTGCAAAAAAGTATCCAATCATCAATGTAGAAGACTACATGGGCACCTCTCCTTGAATGCAGAACAACTGCTGCAACATTAGTTAGATGGAGTCTTATTTCCATATACTGATATGTACAGAGCTGGCTATGGTGTATCTTTCTTCAATTGGCTCTAAGCAATGCAAATAAGGCCAGCTGAAGTACTGATAGGTAATCTTTGGGGTCATTCAGACAGTCTCCTTCCGAAGCGTGCTCCTTGAGATAAAGAGGCTATGAGTCCCCAGGGCACAAAGTTTACATATCAGAAACTGAAGCAACAGCCTCCAAAAACAATTCAGTTGTTACTTTAATTGAATTATGCAAATTGATTCTTCTGCATGTCATTCTCCCTGCATTTTGCAAAGATGTTTTTCTCCCTACCTAGCTAGCCAGCTCAAATTACTCACGTGCTTCCCGCCATCCTCACTGTCACTCATCCTAGAGCCACTCCCTTCTTCACAAGATGATAAATTCTGGGAGAGGCCTTGGATCAGGGCCTTTGTCCGTATATCCTCACTGGGATCAGGCTTAGGACCCCCAGACTGCCCTTAACTTTGAATATGTCTTGGTGTCTTTACTCTCACCATGGGTTGCATTGGAGGTAGTACATTGGAATTAACTTGCTGGGACTCCAGTAACATCTCGATGGAATTAAAAATATAACTTTTTGGATTGTGAGGAAGACTGAAAAAGGGATTACAATACTTGGTTTACAATACTCTACATTTGGGATTACAATAAGGGTCAAAGCCCTGAATTCCTTTGGACAGTGTCACTCCTTCCTTCTGCTTTCCCACAGAATGCCACATATTTCTATTCCTGCATACACTATTCCTATATTGTACTGCAACTGTTTGCTCATTTATCAGTCCCACCCCTACTGGCTATGAGTTCCTTGAAGAAAGGAGCCATGTGTTGATAGCAATTACTAACATATGAGTACTTAGTTGTAGCAGACCTGTGGTAACTTTAAACCCATTCTCTCTTGTCTTGCTCATAATAATCAATTATCCCAACATTGTAGATGAGGAAACTGAGGCCTGGAGATGTTAGAAAAGCTCAACAGTGAAGCAGAGTGTACAGATTATTAACATCCATAATTACCTCAGTTCTATCTCCAAACTAATCCTGGCCAAACACCCATGCAGGGGAGGCTGTCTCCCTTCTTGAGACCAACAGGTCAAACAGTACAATCAAAAGCAATCATGGACACTCCATTTTCCAATGGTGCTAGAGTGGGCACCAAAGCCATCTGGCCAATGTAATGCAGGTTCTGAGAAAGATTTCCTTCCAAGTAAAAGACACAAGTAGATACTCTTCTTCCTTAAAAATTCCCTCAACTACTACTCGGTTTATCTGAGATATTAAATCTCCTTACAGTAATTTTAAGTCAGTTGAATCTGTTTTCAGTTCCTCTTAGCCAAAAGCATCTTAATACACACATAGAAAAAAGTAATGAAGCTGTGATTCAAACATAGACAAGGTGACTTCACAGCCCTCAACAATGTAATCAATGGACTCTATGACATCTAACTCTTCCACTATCCATCACCAATGCCACACCCATAAGAAGCACTTCTTAACTTCAGCAAAATAAGTAGCTGAAACAGAATTGAACATGGCCGATCCTCAGGAGTCAGTATTTGACTTTTCTTTCTCTCCCTGGTCCCCAAATGGTCTGTGTGGCTTACCAGAAAGCCTGGAGGAACCAATCAACAATCAACAACAAGCTACCAAACTAGCCAGCCTTTCTGGTAAGCCCTGCAGATCATGCAGGGACCAGGCAGGAAGACAAGTCAGTGCCTCCTGTGAGCCTTCCAGTGCACAGGCTGAGAATCACCAAACCCTCTCACCCAGTAAGCCACCAGCTGGTTTGGAGGTCAGCCTGAGCTGATAGCAACTAAAAGATTGTAGTGTTTGGTTGAATTTACAGGCATGGGGCCAGCAGTCTGGGCATCTATAGGGAGGATAACAGTATGCAATACAGCAAATATGTTGGATTTGTTCTAACCTGTTTTTGAAGTCTAATATTGTTCTACTTTGTTTTGCTCTTATTAATTTTTTTTTTGGCTTTACTCAATATTCTGTTTTGATGAGTTTTATTTCGTTTTGTTTTGGTCTGGTTTTGCTATACCTCATGGAATGGACAACTACTGTGAAGATAACAAGATATATTATAATAGCCATTGTTGTTTTCCTATTACCCTGCTTTGATGTTCTGTACCAATTTCACCGCTGTGTTTTGATTGGATTTATTCTGTTTTGTTTTGTTGGGTTTTACTATCTTTAAAATAAAATAGAAATAGAATTCAAACACAAATATGGTAAATTTTATATCCAGTTATAAGCAAAATATTAAGAGCCTAGGTTACACCCTTAACAACTACAAGGCCTCA